>ML370406.1:52775-77109 GCA_005239525.1 Nicotiana knightiana | reverse complement strand
ATATATATATATATATATATATATATATATATATATATATATATATATATATATATTAACCAACTTAATCTTAGATTTAAAAAAATACCATAACTTACTTATTAAAATTCTAATAAAAAGAAATCATATATAAAAAAGAAAAAAAAAGAAAAAATAATTCATACTCTAAGAATGCGAGTATTTTTGTAGTTTTCTTTTATTAGGATTAGACCCTAAAGAGATATTTACACTAAAATAGTGCCGAATTTTGGTGGGGTCAAAAATTAATTGTTCCCAGCCACTTCACTTTCTTATTGTCCAAATACAAACACCATGGCTGCAAAGAGTCTCACGTCTAGGTTATTAGTAAATCTAGTTTTAGCACTCGCACGGATATGCGGACACTAATCATGTCAAATATTGAAGCTATACGGATTATATGTAAATAATCTTAAAAGTTGAACTTTTTCGGGAAATATGGATAGTCATTGAATTTAATAAAGAAACATTACATGAAAAAAATTAACCATTTCTTCTATTTTTATTTTTTGAAACCATTCTCGCCGGTGTCATTGGATCCTAAAAATAATCAGGAAGTAAAATATTAACTCATAATTATGGCAAAACAATCAAATGTTGAGACTATGAATGACTCTTTGGATACGACTTGACTCTTTTACTGCTACTTGAACTCTTATTTAATGATATCTCTTAAAAAATATTTCTTTTTAAAAGTTTTAGTTTCTAAAACTTTATTTTTCAATAATAATTACTTTTATAATAATGTAAGCGAAAATATTATCCTTAATTCATGTAACGATCCGACCGGTCATTTTGCTTTCTAGAACCCCGTGACCCTAAATAAGACTTAATGTATTTGCTTTGATTGATTTATGACTTAGGGGGATGGTTGGTTCGGAAATTGGAAGAGTTTGGCTTGGAATTGGAACACTTAGTTCCTTAAGGTTGGCCTTAAATGCTAAGTTTGACTTCGGTCAATATTTTTAGTAAACGACTTCGGAATCGGGATTTGAAGGTTCCAATAGGTTTGTATGATAATTTCAGACTTGGGCGTATGTTCGGAATGGATTTTGGATGACCCGGGGGCGTTTCGGCGCCAAATAGTGGAATATGATTCTTGAAGTTCAAAAATGAGGTTTGGAACGTGTTTTAGTGTTATAGAGGTCCGAACGGAATTTCGAGATGGGGAATAGTTTCGTAGTGTCATTTATGACTTGCTTGCAAAATTTGGTGTCATTCTGAACAGTATAAGTACGTTTCGGCGTGTTGGAAGTGAATTCAAGAACTTAAAGTTCAAAAGTTGAATCTAGTTTGTTTTGGGGTATGATTCTTAGATTTGATGTCGTTTCGATTGTTCCAGAGGTTCAAGCAAGTCCATTTTATGATTTAGAACTTGTTGGATTATTCGGACGGGGTCTCGGGGGCCCCGGATATCATTCGGACGTTGCGCGAAGTGAGTCCCAACTTAAAGAGAGTTGCTGGTGCACCAGATCTAGTGCGACCGCACCTACGATTGGCCAACCGCAGGTGCAAGCCTCGCAGATGCGGTCGAAGCCTCGTAGATGCGACCATCGAGGGGGTGCCCAGGATCCGCATATGCGGTCCCTTCTTCGCAGAAGCATTCCACATGTGCGATCTATACCATCCCCTCCCCGTTCCGCAGATGCAGACCTTGATCCACAGAAGCAAGACCGCAGGTGCAGTCCACTCGTCGCAGGTTCGAAATCCCTGAAGGGAGTGAGGTCGTTTAAAATCGAGACTTAGGCACATTTGAGGGCATTTAGCACAACCTTGGGCGATTTAGGAGCTCCCAAAGCCGAGATTTTGACTTAGCACCTTGAGGTAATGTATTTTCTACTTAATGTGAGTTTATTACTTAGTTTTTGGATAGATTAACGCACAAAGATTAGTGAAAATTATGGGTTTAGGATAAAACCTAGGGTTTTGATAAAAATAGGATTTACGCACGAACTTTGTGATGGAATCTAGTAAAAATCATATATTATTGATCCTTAGATCACGGGTAACAACTTTCTTTAAGAATTTTCGAAATCCGAGCATGTGAGCCTGGGGGTGAATTTTAGGAATCTTACAAATTGGCTTGGTTAATCGCTTAAATGGTAGAATTATGAACTTTCGATCATAGATTGACTAGTTTATCTAATGTTTGGCTAGTTTCGAGTTGTTGGGCGTCAAATTTGGAGGTTTGAGCGCAATCTTGAATCGGGAAGTAGGCTTGATACGAGGTAAGTCTCCCTTATAACCTTGTAAGAGGGAATTTTCCCCATAGGTGAAATAAATTATTTTGTTCTACTATTTGTGGGGGCTATGTACGCACGAGGTAATAAGGGTCTGTGCGTAGCTACTATTGTATTTAAGTCCGGGTAGTATAGGACCCGAAAGCATGCTATATTTAGATTATGTGTAACTTTATTGACACTTTAAACTGCTTAAGGCACATCAAATTGGTAAATGGATTTCTAAATTAGTGAAACTTCGTTTTATTTTATGAATTGTGATAAGGGAATTGACTTTCCCTCGGATAAGTATTTCCAGATAAAGCATCGATTGATTGTGTGAATGTGTATATATGTGAGTACCTTCATCGCATGTATGATTCACAAGCGGGGTAACTCTATTATTTATAATTTACTGCGTCTCATGTATGATTTGCGAGCGAGGTAATAGATGCAGTTATGTTTCGCGCTGTTTGACCCTCCGGCAGTGCACATTTACTTTTCTGTTGGATCGGGTCGTACGTCCTCGGCATGCTATGCGCATATTAATTGCTTGATGTTTTCCTGTGATTGTTAAACTGTTAAAAAGGGCCTATAAGGATAAATTAGTAACATGTTCTATAGGAGTTGACACATAAATGTAACTGTGGAAAGATTGTTGTTTCTTGCCCTTACTGATATTTATCTTTGATATTCATGCTTAGCCTTATATTTTAATAAATTGTTTGGGGCCTAGTAATTGTCAAGTCGACCTCTCGTCACTACCTCTTCGAGATTAGATTGGATACTTACTGGGTACATAATGTTTATGTACTCATGCTACGCTTCTGTACTTAATTGCACAAGTTCTGAGGCAGGTACATCTGGTTATCAGTCCGGAGCACGTTCTTGACTCCTCAAGATCAGAGATTCCACAGTGAGCTGTTTCCTCTGGATACCGTTTAGCAGCACGTGGGAGTCTTTTCCTTTTGTTATCCTGTCTATATCCTCCCAGATAGTAGGATAGGTGTATTCGTTTGATTCCCCTATACTAGATGCATGTATACTTGTGACACCAGTTCCTGGCACACACATTGGTAGACTATTCTTTTGGAATGTAATTATTCAAATTTAACTTCTTGATCATTTCAAGTAAAATTGTTTCGGTATTTATGATTTTTCTCATGCTTGTGACAAAAATTTGAGTATTGTTGATAATTTTTTTATAAAAATTTAATGGAACTCACTAGACTAATTGTCTTGGCTTGCCTAACATTAGCGTTGGGCGCCATCGCGGCCTAGATTAGGTTTTAGGTCGTGACAACATGGTATTAGAGCTCTAGGTTCACGTAGGTCTCACGAGTAACGGGAAAACTTAATAGTGTCTTGTGGATCGGTACGGAAACATCTGTATTTATCTTTGGAGGCTATAGGGTGTTAGGAAATCTCTCTTTATCTATATTCTGTCCTGCAGTTGATAGTATACTAAATCCCACTCTTCTATTCTCTCACAGATGGTGAGGACGCGCACAGCTGATGTTCCAGACCCGGGAGGGGACGCTTCCCCTGTTGCTAGAGGCCGAGGAAGAGGCGGGGTGAGGGCACCTGCTCGAGTTAGGGGACGAGGGCGTCCTATAGCTGCCCCAGTAGCAACACCAGCGGATCCAGCAGAGAATCCCATCGTTGAGGATCATGGTGAGGTGCCCGTAGCAGATCTTGCCCCGGAGGATTTCATGATAGCGTCGGGCTTTCAGGAGGTCATGGGCCGTATGATGCGGTTCATGGACAATATGACCCAGGCTGGTTTATTTCCAGCAGACCCGGCCACTTCTCGAGCCGGAAGGGGAGCACAGACCCCTACTGCCCAGGCCCCAGGACATGCAGCTGTGGTTTATCAGACTCCGGATACCCAATCTGTGGGCGGAGCCCAGCCAGTTGGAGCAGTAGCACCTGAGCCCCAACCAACTGCGGACGGCGATCCACAGAAGTTATTGAAAGATGGACTAGACTTCACCCTCCCGTCTTCGGGGGCGAGCGTCATGAGGATGCTCAGGATTTTATTGATAGGTGCAGGGACAGACTGCACAACATGAGGATACTAGAGTCTCATGAGGTTGATTTCACCACTTTCCAGTTAGAGGGCAGGGCCCGTAGATGGTGGCAGTCTTATGTTCTCGGCAGGCCATGGGTTCTCCTCCCATCACCTGGGGGAAGTTCACTCAGTTATTCCTGGACCGGTATATCCCGCCCTCTAAGAGGGAAGAGCTGCGGTACGAGTTCGAGCAGCTTGAGCAGGGTCATATTTCAGTGATCGACTATGAGGCGAGATTTTCTAAGATGTCTCGTCATGCACTTATGATACTTCCCACCGACGCAGAGAGAGTGCGGAGATTTGTAGCAGGGTTGCACTCTGGTATTAGGGACAGCATGGCCCGAGAGGCAGAGATGGGGAATCCTTATCAGCTAGTAGTGAAGATCGCTCACAGGATTGAGGGCTATCGTCTGAGGGGTAGAGAGAAGGGACAGCAGGATAAGAGGCCTCGATTTTTTGGAGATTTTTAGGTGCTCCGGCAAGGGGCAGAGGTCAGTTTGGGAGGGGCCAACCTAGCAGGCCCCCATATTTAGCACCACCACCACCTCCTCGAGGCACTTCTGTGAGGCCTTATTTCAGTTCCATGACGGAGAGTTCTTATCATCCACCAGCTATTCAGGGTTCCTCCAGTGGGTATTCTGGTCATCAGGGTTATTCTAGCGCTTATTTCAGTGACATGCCAAAGAGTTCATACCACCCCCTAGCCATTCAGGGTTCCTCCGGTGGGTATTCCGGCCACCAGGGCCATTCTTCAGGGCAGCAGTCTATAGTGCCGAGAGGTTGTTATGAGTGCGGAGATCCAGGTCACATCAAAAAGACTTGTCCTAGACTTCGGGGCAAGGCAGTGCAGCAGGGCCATCAGCCTATGATTTCAGCACCAGTAGCCCAGCCACCTAGAGGTGGAGGACAGGTGGGTAGGGGTCGTCCTAGAGATGGATTCCAAACAGGGGAAGCTCAGCCAGCTGCTATTCAGTCGAGTGGGGGCCAACCAGCCGGCGCTCCAGCCAGGTTCTATGCTTTTCCGGCCAGACCAGATGCATTGGCCTCGGACGTCATTATCACAGGTATTATCTCCGTCAGAGGTAGGGAGACTTCAGTATTATTTGATCCAGGGTCTACCTATTCATATGTATTGTCCATGTTTTCTCATTTCTTGGATGTTCCTCGTGAGTCTTTGGTACTCCCATTTATGTGTCCACTCCTGTGGGCAATGTTGTAGTTGTGGATCGGATCTATCAGTCCCATATGGTCACCTTCTGTGGGTTCGAGACTAGGGCAGACCTCTTGTTACTTGATATGACCGACTTTGAGTTCATCCTGGGCATGGATTGGTTATCTCCATAGAACGCCATCTTAGATTGCCATGCCAAGACTGTTACATTAGCCATGCCTGAGTTGCCGAGATTGGATTGGAGAGGTTCCTCAATTAGTACAGCCAGTCGGGTTATTTCTTTTCTGAGCGATCGACGTATGGTCGAGAAGGGTTTCTTGGCTTATCTCGCTTATGTGCGGGACACCACCGCAGAGTCTCCAACGATTGATTCAGTACTAGTGGTTCGGGAATTTATCGATGTGTTTCCTTCATACCTTCTAGGCATGCCACCAGATCGTGATATTGATTTTTGCATTGACTTAGCTCCAGGCACCCATCCTATATCTATTCCACCATACTGTATGGCTCCGAAGGAATTGAAGGAACAACTTGAGGAGTTGCTAGCTAATAGGTTCATCAGACTGAGTGTGTTGTCTTAGGGTGCTCCAGTATTATTTGTGAAAAAAAAGGATGAGACTATGCGGATGTGTATTGACTACAGCCAGTTGAACAAGGTTACCATCAAGAACAAGTACCCGTTGCCGTGCATCGATGATTTTTCTAACCAGTTGCAGGGTGCTAGGGTGTTTTCTAAGATCGACCTGGATCGTGGTATCATCAGTTGAGGATTCGGGACTCAGATGTTCTGAAGACTGCCTTTCGTACTAGATATTTCATTATGAGTTCCTAGTGATGTCCTTTGTCTTGACTAATGCCCCGACAATGTTTACGGACTTGATGAACCGGGTGTTCAGGACTTATATTGATTCCTTTGTCATTGTCTTCATTGATGACATCTTGATCTACTCACGTAGCCTGGGGATCATGAGAAGCAGTTGAGAGTAGTGCTCTAGATTTTGCGGGAACAAAAGTTATATGCTAAGTTCTCCAAGTGTGAGTTCTGGTTAGATTCGGTAGCGTTCTTGGGACATGTGGTGTCAGGAGAGGGTATCAAGGTGGATATTAAGAAGATTGAGGTAGTTCAGAGTTGGCCATGCCCTACTTCGGCGACTGATATTCAGAGTTTCTTGGGGTTGGCAGGTTATTACCGTCGGTTTGTGGAGGGCTTTTCATCCATTGCAGCCCTTATGACTAGTTTGACCCAGAAGGGTGCCCCGTTCTGATGGTCCGACGACTGCGAGGCGAGCTTTCAGAAGCTCAAGACAGCTTTGACCACATCACATGTTCTAGTGTTGCCTTTCGGTTCAGAGATGTATACAGTTTATTCCGACGCTTCACGCGTTGGCTTAGGGTGTGTATTGATGCAGGAGGGACGAGTGATTGCATATGCTTCACGTCAGTTGAAGGTTCATGAGAAGAACTACCCCGTGCACGATTTGGAGTTGGCAGCGATTGCTCATGCTCTTAAGATTTGGAGGCATTACTTATATGGAGTAACTTGTGAGGTTAAGCTATATGGAACTGACTCCCATCGGGTGGTTTGAGCATGGCGAGGCTAAGCTATAGGGCACTGACTTGGTAAAGGATGCCTTGGAAAGGGTAAAGTTAATTCAGGGGAGGCTTCGCACGGCAAAGTCCAGACAGAAGGGTTACGCGGATCAGAAGGCGCGTGATGTATCATTCATGGTCGGCGAGAAGGTTCTCTTGAAAGTCTCGCCGATGAAGGGTATTATGAGGTTCGGGAAGAAGGGCAAGTTGAGCCCAAGGTTTATAGGCCCATTCGAGGTGTAGAGGCGATTTGGAGTGGTTGCTTATGAGCTTGCTCTACCCTCGGATTATCAGGTGTTCATCCAATTTTTCAAGTATCCATGCTCCGGAGGTACCACGCCGACCTGCCACACGTATTAGACTTCAGCACCATTCAGCTAGACGAGAGGTTGGGCTACGAGGAGGAGTTAGTTGCTGTTATTGATAGGCAGGAGCGCCAGTTGAGGTCTAAGAGGGTTTCCACCGTGAGGGTCCAGTGGAGGGGCCAACCAGTCGAGGAGGCGACTTGGGAGTCCGATAAGTACATGCGGTGTAGATCGAGGACGAACATTTGTTTAAGAGGTGGAGAATGTAACGACCTGACCAGTCCTTTTGCTTTCTAGAACCCAGTGCCCCTATATAAGAATTCCTGTATTTGCTTTGGTTGATTTATGACTTACGAGGATGGTTGGTTCGGGAATTGGAAGAGTTTGGGTTGGAATTGGAACACTTAGTTCCTTAAGGTTGACCTTAAAAGCCAAGTTTGACTTCGGTCAACATTTTTAGTAAACGACCTCAGAATCAGGATTTGAAGGTTCCAATGCGTTTGTATAATGATTTCGGACTTGGTCGTATGTTCGGAACGTATTTTGGATGACCCGGGGACGTTTCGGAGCCAAATAGTGGAATATGATTCTTGAAGTTCAAAAATTGAGGTTTGGAACGTGTTTTAGTGTTATAGAGGTCCGAACAAAATTCTGAGACCGGGAATAGTTCTATAGTGTCATTTATGACTTGCTCGCAAAATTTGGTGTCATTTCGAGTTGTATAAGTACGTTTCGGCGTGTTGGAAGTTAATTCAAGAACTTAAAGTTCATAAGTTGAATCTAGTTGGTTTTGGGGTATGATTCTTAGATTTGATGTCGTTTCGGGAATTTCGGAGGTTCGAGCAAGTCCGTTTTATGATTTAGAACTTGTTGGTATGTTCGGACGGGGCCACGAGGGCTCCGGATGTCATTTGGACGTCGCCCGAGGCGAGTCCTAGCTCAAAGAGAGCTGCTAGTGCACCAGATCTGGTGCGTTCGCACCTGCGATTGGCCAGCCGCAGGTGCGAAACCGCAGATGCGGTCGAAGACTCGCAGATGTGGTCATCGAGGGGGTGCCCAGGATCCGCAGATGCGGTCCCTTCTTCGCAGAAGCGGAGCCGCAGGTGCGAGACTTCTGCAGGTGCGATCCATGCCAGCCCCTCCCCTTTCTGCAGATGCAAGCCTTCATCTGCAGAAGCGAGACTGCAGGTATGGTCCACTCGCCGAAGGTGCGAAATCACTGAAGTTAGTGAGGTCGTTTTAAACTGAGGTTTAGGTACATTTGACGGCATTTTTCACAACCTTGGCGATTTAGGAGCTCCCAACGCAGAGATTTCGACTTAGCACCTTGAGGTAATGTATTTTCTTCTTAATGTGAGTTTATTACTTAGTTTTTGGGTAGATTAACACACAAAGATTAGTGAAAATTATGGATTTAGGGCATAACCTAGGGTTTTGATAAAAATAGGATTTACCCACGAATTTTGTGATGGAATCTAGTAAAAATCATATATTATTGATCCTTAAGTCATGGGTAACAACTTTCTTTAAGAATTTCCGAAATCCGAGCATGTGGGCCCAGGGGTGAATTTTAGGAATCTTACAAATTGGCTTGGGTAATCACTTAAATGGTAGAATTATAAACTTTCGATCATAGATTGACTAGTTTATGTTATGTAAGGCTAGTTTCGAGTTGTTGGGCGTCAAATTTGGAGGTTTGAGCACACTCTTGAATCGGGAAGTAGGCTTGATACGAGGTAAGTCTCCCTTTTAACCCTGTAAGAGGAAATTTTTCCATAGGTGAAATAAATTATTATGTGCTACTATTTGTGGGGACTACGTATGCACGAGGTGACGAGGGTCCGTGCGTAACTACTATTGTATTTAAGTCCGGGTAGTATAGGACCCGAAAGCATTCTATACTTGGATTATGTGTAACTTTCTTGACACTTTAAACTGCTTAAGTCATATCAAATTGGTAAATGAATTTCTAAATAAGTGAAACTTCGATTTCTTTTATGAATCATGATAAGGGAATTGACTTTTCCTCAGATAAGTGTTTCTTGATAAAGGATGGATTGACTGTGTGAATGTGTGTATCTGTGAGTACCTGCATCGTATGTATGATTCGCGAGTAGGGTAACTCTATTATATATAATTTACCGCGTCGCATGTATGATTCGCGAGCGGGGTAATAGATTGTGATGACCCAAGGGGTAATTTAGAAAATTAGACTCCGTTCCATGCTAAATAACCATAAAAATACTAAAATTAAATACCTCGATTTGCATGCGTAGTCCGGACGTGAAACCGGAAAGCTTTTATGTGAAAATATGAGAAATAGTGATTTTTAGAATTTAAATTTGATAAAAGTTGACTTTGATCAAAATTTTGAGTAAACTGACCCAGATCCATGTTCCGACGATCCCGGGAAGTCTGCAGTAAAATATGGGACTCAGGCTTATGCCCGTAAATGACTTCCGAGGTCACAATCCTTAGAAATTAATTTTTGAAAGAAATTATTTTGCAGAAATATTCATGAATTAAAGAAAAGAAATAATGCTAAAAATCATTGATATCGGGTCCGTATTTTGGTTCTGGAGCCCGGTACAACTTTGTTATGATATTTAGAGGTTAACTATGAAATTTGGTGAAAAACACAGTTCGTTTGACGTGATTTGTACATCCGGTTGAGAAGTTATGAACTTTAAGAGTTTTTGATGAAAATGATGAGTTTTGAGGTTTAATTCATAGATTTACATGTTATATTCATGATTTTATCGTACGAGCAAGTACGTATGATATTTTTAGACTTGCGTGCATCATTTGTTTAGAGCCCCGAGGACTCGGGTGAGTTTCGGGTAGGCCACATGATGTTTTTGCACTTGAAGTAATTGTTGGTTTTAAGTTTTCTGGTGTCCATGTAATTGGTCTGTGCGATCGCATAGGAAAGTCTGCGATAGCACAGAGTAAATTTAGAAGGCATGTTTGGAACCCTGTGTGATCGCAAGGCCTCATTCGTGATCGCACAGTGCAAGCTCAGGGGGCCCCAAAATTTGTACTGTGCGATTGCACTCTTTCTCCCGCGATCGCACAACCCAAAGTTCCATACCCTGTGCGATTGCACTCTTTCTCCCGTGATTGCACAACCCAATTTTCCTTACCATGTGAGATCACACATCTTTATCCGAGATTGCACAGTTGCCCAGCCCAGCTAATATAAATACCTGTAAAAGAACGGGAAGAACACTTTCTTCTCCAAATTTTCGAAATTCCATCCCTAAAAACGATTTTTCTTCAGCAATCTTCATCCCTAATTCATAGGTAATCAATTTCAAACCTTGTTCTTTCAATTCCTTACTATTTTGTATCACTTTTAAAGCAAAAACAAAGAATTTTCATGGTAAAAATCTAGGTTTTGGGTAAAATTAGGGTGTTTTGTAAAAATCAAATTTTTATATCAAATTAAGGTCGGATTTCAAAACTAATAGCATATTTGGTTCGTGGGTGAATGGGTGAACGTAATTTGGTCCGAACCCCGAGTTTAGACCAAGCAGGCCCGGGGTCGGGTTTTGACTTTTTTTGAGAAAACTTAGGAAAAATTATATTTTTCAATAAAGTTAGTTCCTTTAGCATTAGTTAATGATATTAAGTTAATTTTGATTATATTCGAGCAATTTAGAGGTGAATTCAAAGGGAAAAGCAATAATTGAGCAGTGAATGGCCTGCAGAATTGAGGTAAGTGTTTGGTCTAACTTTGGCTTGAGGGAATAGGACTCCCCACTTGTTTTCTATGTGAAATTCATGGGCGTGGTGTATAGGTGTGGTGACGAGTATCTATGCACCACCCAAATTGTCTGTTAACATGATCTTTTCCCGTTCCCCACTTATTTGATCATTGTCTTAACTGTTATATGTTCATTATTGTTTCTACGACTATTTGGCCTGGTTGAATTGTTGTTAGTTATTTTTTTGACTATTTGGAAAGAGTATCGGTTGTTTGATTTGGTTTCCTGGTGATATAAACATGGTTGAGAGGTTTGGTATTGTTTGTATGAATTAAATGTATTTATATTTGATATTCCTATTGGTTTCATGATTGAGAGGCTATTTATGAAGTTATGAGAATAATGCAGTTAATTATTTATAATTATTGCGACAAAAGTATTGTGAAAGTCTTGGCCTGAATTTGTGAAATCTTAAATAAATTGATATGATATGTCTGATGGGAGCGGGTTGCACGCCGCAACAAGGAGTGATAAGGGTGGACAGGTGGGATCGGGTTACACGCTGCAACATGAGTAATAAGGGTGATATTTTAGGGAGGAGCAATAAGGGAGGATAGGTGGGAGCGGTTATCACGCCGCAACAAGGAGCGATAAGGGAGGACATTTATATTTTTACTGATTTTCAAAGGAAATAAAGATTTGAAAAGCTAAATGTTTATTTTTACTTTTTTATTTTTTTTGAAAAACAAAGATTTGAAACTTTCTATTTTATATTACTATATTTATATTTTGGCACTACTTTTATTCAAGTTAAAGTTTGGAATTTTGAAGAGTTATTTGAGAATTGGTTATAGCTGAGTTGATTTATTTTGTTGTAGAACTTATTTATTTTTAGACTTCCTGCTGGCTTTATTATTTATTGTTGTTATCGATTATATTGTTGAAGCCCGACTTAGCCTCGTCACTAGTTCGCCGAGGTTAGGCTCGACACTTACTCAGTACATGGGGTCGGTTGTACTGATACTACACTTTGTGCTCTTTTGCACAGATTCAGGTGCTAGTCAGCAGTATAGGATTTCAGGACGACCACCCGATTCATTTGGATACACGAGGTACATTTTCCGACGTTTACAGATTCCGATAGTCTTCTACTATTTTTACATACACTATTTTATATCATTCACAACAGTTACACTATTTCTTTTAGCCATTATTTGTAGTATTCTTTAGTAGTTCGTGAATTGTGACACCAGACTCTAGGTAGTTCTAGATTCATTTATATGATTAGTTTATTGGATCGGTTTATTTAATTAATTGTTTATTTATCTTTATTATATTGGGAATCATTCATTAAAAGCCAATAGACTCAGTTTACTGTAGATCATTTTATTATGTCTAAATGGATAAATAATGGGAAGTAGTTAATCGAATTCTAACATTGGCTTGCCTATCAAGTGTGGTGTTAGCGGCATCACGATCCTTAAGGTTGGGAATTTGGGTTGTGACAAGTTGGTATTAGAGCACTAGGTTGCTTAGGTCTCATAATTCACGAACAAGCTTCGTAGAGTCTGAAGGATCGGTACGGAGACGTCTGTACTTATCTTTCGGAGGCTATTGAGTTAGGAAACAACTATTTTTTTATTTCTATTCTATCGTGCGATTCTTGTATCACAAATACTGATTAGATTCTTCTATTCTCTTGCAGATGGCAAGAACACGTGCTTCATCTTCCCCTGGCCAGCATTCTGGTCCTCCAGCAGTAGCAGCTCCTACTAGGGGCAGTGGCCGAGGCCGCGCCAGAGGCCGAGGTAGGGGTAGGACTCAGCCCGTTTCTCAGGCAACAACCCCAGCTGCGGAACCTCAGATATAGATTGATGAGGGGGTCCGACTCAGACTGTTCCAGTGGGGCCAGCTCAGGTTCGCGAGGGGTTTATTACCACCCCGGTCCTTCAGGATGCTTTGGTTCATTTAGTGGGCTTGATGGAGAGTGTGGCATAGAAGGGCACATTCCCTATTGCAGCATTCGTATCTCAGGCTTGAGGCGGGATCCAGACTCCTGCCACCCACACTCCAGTTCAGACCACTCCTCAGGTTCAGACTCCAGTGATCAATACTGTTGCGGTAATTCAGCCAGTTGCAGCAGTGCCGCATGCTAATGGGGCAGCCATGTCATCAGATGCTTTGTGGAGACTTGACAGGTTCATTAATCTAATTTCTGTCCATTTAAGTGGTGCTACTTCGGAGGATCCACATGAATATCTGGATAGATGTCTTGAGGTGTTGAGTATTATGGGTATTCTGGAGACCAATGGGGTCGACTTTGCAGATTTTCAGATGACTGCTTCCGCCAAGCAATGATGGAGATAATATTTGTTGACTAAGCCAGCTGGATCACCTGCTCTGACTTGAGATCAGTTCTCTCATCTCTTTTTGGAGAAGTTTTTACCGGTCACTACTCGAGAGGATAAGCATCGTCAGCTTAAGAGACTCCAGCAGGGTAACATGACTGTGACTCAGCATGAGACTCATTTTGTGGATCTAGCTAGACATGTTATTCTTATATTGCCTATAGAGAGGGAGAGGTTCAGACAGTTTATTGATGGCCTTGCTCAGCCCATTAGGTTGCAGATGGACCAGGAAACAGGGTCCGAGATTTCTCTTCAGGATGCAGCTAATATATCTAGAAGGGTTGAGTCAGTTATTGGGATGGGAGGTCAGGGGTTAGACAAAAGACCTCGCCATTTCGGTAGATTCAGCGGTGCCTCGTCTGGGGGTGGAGATACTCAGGGTAGAGGCCAGTCTTCCATGCCATTTAATTCAGCACTTCATACGTCCCATGGTGCTTCAGGAGGTCGTGGCTCTTACTTGTCGTATCCTGATCAGTCAGCCCCGATCAGAGCACCTCCTCTCCAGAGTTATTATCGTGATCAACCGGTTTTTTAGGGTCAGCCTTAGTATCAGGATGGTTGTTATAAGTGTGGTGAGTATGGACACATTCGGAGATCTTGTCCGAAATTCTTGGGTAATCATCCTCAGTATCATAATTCTCGTGCCCTAGTTCTGGCACCAGCTACAGCACCACCTGCCCAGCCAGCCAAGGGTAGAGGTCAGGTAGTCAGAGGTAGAGGTCAGAATGTTAGAGGTGGAAGTCAGCATGCTAGAGGTGGAGGCCATACCGCTAGAGGTGGTGGCCATCCTGTTAGAGGTGGAGGACCATATGTCAGGGGTCCTCCTGGTGACGCAGTTCAGGTTGTTAGGGCCCAGCCCCGACTATATGCATTTCCAGCCAAGCCTGAGGCAGAGTCCTTTGATGTTGTTATTACAGGTATTATCTCAGTTTTTGATAGAGCTGCTTCAATTTTGTTTTATCCGGGGTATACTTACTCGTATGTTTCATCCTATTTTGCCTCGTATTTGAATGTGCCCCGTAATTCCTTGAGTGTTCCTGTTTCTGTGTCTACACCGGTGGGGGATGCTATTGTGGTAGATCGAGTATACCGTTCGTGCATGGTGGTCATAGAAAGTCTTGAAACTAGTGTGGATCTGTTACTTCTAGACATGGTTGATTTTGACGTTATATTGGGCATGGATTGGTTGTCTCCCTATTATGCCATCTTAGACTGTCACGCCAAGACAAGTACCTTAGCATTCTCGGGGTTGCCTCGATTAGAATGGAAAGGGACCCATGGTCATTCTCCCAGCCGGGTAATTTCATATGCCAAGGCTCGCCGCATGGTGGAGAAAGGGTGTTTGGCTTATTTGGCCCATATTCGTGATTCCGATGCCGATGTTTCTTCTATAGAGTCAGTTCCTACCGTGCGTGAGTTTCCTGAGGTGTTCCCTGCAGACCTGCCGGGTATGCCACCCGACAGGGATATTGATTTCTGTATTGATGTGGCTCCGGGCACTCAGCCCATTTCAATTCCTCCATATCGGATGGCCCCTCCAGAATTGAAATAACTAAAAGAACAGTTGCAAGACTTGCTAGATAAGGGTTTCATAAGACCCAGTGTCTCGCCTTGGGGTGCACCAATTTTGTTTGTAAAGAAAAAGTATGGGTCAATGAGAATGTGCATAGACTACGGGAAGCTGAATAAAGTTACTATTAAGAATAAATATCTGTTGCCAAGGATTGATGACCTATTTGATCAGCTTCAGGGTGCTAGAGTGTTTTCGAAAATTGATTTGAGGTCAGGCTACCATCAGCTGAAGATTAGGGCGTCCGATATCCCTAAGACAGCCTTTCGTATGAGGTATGGGCACTATGAATTTTTGGTGATGTCTTTTTGGCTAACTAATGCAGCGGCCTTTATGGACTTAATGAATCGGGTTTTCAAGCCCCATCTGGACTCTTTTGTGATCTTGTTCATTGATGACATTATTATATACTCCCGCAGCCGGGAAGAGCATGAGCAGCATCTCCGTATAGGACTCCAGACTTTGAGAGATAATCAGTTGTATTCCAAGTTTACTAAATGTGAGTTCTGGTTAGTCTCAGTAGCCTTTTTGGGTCATATCGAATCAGCTAAGGGTATTCATGTTGATCCTAAGAAGATAGAGGCAGTCAAGAACTAGCCTAGACCCACCACAGCCACGAGATTAGGAGTTTCTAGGGTTTGGCCGGTTACTACCGTCATTTTGTGGAGGGGTTTTCATCTATAGCAGCCCCAATGACTAGATTGACTTAGAAAGGTGCCCCATTTGAATGGTCATATGAGTGCGAGGCAAGCTTTCAGAAGCTCAAGACAGCCTTGACTTCAGCACCGGTGTTGGTGTTACCATCAAATTCGGGTTCTTTCACGGTGTATTGTGATGCTTCTAGAGTTGGCCTTGGAGCAGTGTTGATGCATGACGACAGGGTGATTGCGTATGCGTCTCGTCAGTTGAAAGTCCATGAGAAGAATTACCCTGTTCATGACTTAGAGTTGGAGGCTATTGTTCATGCTTTGAAAATTTTGAGGAATTATCTTTACGGCGTACCGTGTGAGATTTTTACTGACCATCGCAGCCTCCAGTACTTATTCAAGTAGAAAGATCTAAATTTGAGGCAGCGGAGGTGGTTAGAGTTGCTAAAAGATTATGATGTTACTATATTGTATCACCCAAGGAAGGCCAATGTGGTGGTCGATGCATTGAGAAGAAAGGCGGTGAGTATGGGCAGCCTTGCGTATATTCCAGTTGGTGAGAGACCGTTGGCTTTAGATATTTAGACTTTGGCTACTCAATTCGCGAGGTTGGATATTTCACCCGGTAGTGTTCTATCTTGTACAGTCGCTCGGCCTTCTCTAATTGATCGTATTCGAGAGCGGCAGGATGATGACCCACATTTGGCGGTCCTTACAAACACGGTTCGGCACGGGGATGCCAAACAGGTTATAGTTGGAGATGATGGAGTTTTGAGGATGCAGGATAGATTGTGTGTGCCTAATGTTGATGGCCTCCGTGAGTTGATCCTTGACGAGGCTCACAGCTCCAAGTATTCTATTCACCCAGGTGCAGCAAAAATGTACCAAGATTTGAAACGACATTATTGGTGGAGAAGGATGAAAAAGCACATTGTGGCTTATATGGCTCGTTGCTTAAATTGTCAGCAGGTAAATTATGAGCATCAGAGATATGATGGTTTGCTTCAGCAGATAGAGATTCCTGAGTGGAAGTGGGAGCGTATCACTATGGACTTCGTTGTTGGGCTTCCACGGACTCAGAGGAAATTCGATGCGGTTTGGGTTATTGTGGACAGGCTGACTAAGTCAGCACACTTCATTCCTATGGCCAGTACTTATACTTCAGAGCAGTTGGTTGAGTTGTATATTCGGGAGATTGTTCGCCTTCATGGGGTACCCGTGTCTATCATTTATGATCGGGGTACGCAGTTTACTTCGCACTTTTGGAGGGCAGTTCGACGTGAGTTGGGTACCCAAGTAGAGTTGAGTACAGCATTTCACCCTCAGACTGATGGACAGTCCGGGCGTACCATACAGATATTGGAGGACATGCTCCGCGCTTGTGTTATTGATTTTGGAGGTTCATGGGATCAGTTCTTGCCGTTAGCGGAGTTGTAGTTATCAGTCGAGCTTTTAGATGGCTCCTTATGATGCGTTATATGTTAGACGGTGCAGATCGCCAGTTGGATGGTTTGAGCCGGGAGAGGCTCGATTGTTGGGTACAGACTTAGTTCAGGAGGCCTTAGATAAGGTCAAGATTATTCAGGAGAGACTCTGTGTAGCTCAGTCTAGGCAGTTCGTGATGTGGCATTCATGGTTGGGAGAGAATATTGCTTCGTGTGTCGCCCATGAAGGGTGTTATGAGATTTGGGAAGAAGGGTAAGTTGAGACCTAGATATATCGGGTCGTTTAAGATTCTTGATAGAGTGGGGGAGGTAGCTTATAGACTTGCATTGCCTCCAGGGTTATCCTCAGTTCATTTGGTATTCCATGTGTCCATGCTCCGGAAATATCACGGTGACCCGTCCCACGTGTTAGATTTCAGCTCTGTCCAGTTGGACAAAGACTTGACTTATGAGGAGGAGCCGATATCTATTTTGGACCAGCAGGTTCGCCAATTGAGATCTAAAAGTTTTCCTTCAGTTCGAGTGCATTGGAGAGGCCAGCCAGTTCAGGCAGCTACTTGGGAGTCTGAGTCAGACATGCAGAGTAGATACCCACACTTGTTCTCCACTTCAGGTAATTTTCTATGCCCGTTCGAGGACGAACGTGTGTTTTAGAGGTGGAGATTGTGATGACCCAAGGGGTCAATTTATAAAATTAGACTCCGTTCCATGCTAAATAACCATAAACAGACTAAAATTAAATACCTCAATTTGCATGCGCAGTCCGGGCGTGAAACCGGAAAGCTTTTATGTGAATATATCAGAAATAGTGATTTTTAGAATTTAAATTTGATAAAAAGTTGACTTTGGTCAACATTTTGAGTAAATGGACCTGAATACGTGCTCCGACGATCCCGGAAGGTCCGCAGTAAAATATGGGACTCTGACGTATGCCCGAAAATGAATTCCGAGATCCCAAGCCTTAGAAATTAATTTTTGAAAGAAATTGTTTTGCTGAAATGTTCATGAATTAAAGAAAAGAAATAATGCTAAAAATCATTGATATTGGTTCCGTATTTTTGTTTCGGAGCCTGGTATAGCTTTGTTATGATATTTAGAGGTTAACTGTGAAATTTGGTAAAAAACGGAGTTCGTTTGATGTGATCCGGACATCCGGTTGAGAAGTTATGAACTTTAAGAGTTTTTGATGAAAATGATGAATTTTGAGGTATAATTCATATATTTACATGTTATTTTCAAGACTTTATCGCACGAGCAAATCCGTATGATGTTTTTAGACTTGCGTGCATCATTTTTTTAGAGCCCCGAGGGCCCGGGTGAGTTTCGGGTAGGCCACGAGATATTTTTTCACTTGAAGTAATTGATGGTTTTAAGTTTTCTGGTGTCCAGGTAATTGCTCTGTGCGATCGCATAAAAAAGTCCGCGATAGCACAGAGCAAAATTAGAAGGCCTGTTTGGAACCCTGTGCGATCGCAAGGCCCTATCCGCGATCGCACAGTGCAAGCTCAGGGGGCCCCAAAATTTGTACTGTGCGAATGCACTCTTTCTCCTGCGATCGCACAGCCAAAAGTTCCATAGCCTGTGCGATTGCACTCTTTCTCCCGCGATCGCACAGCCCAATTTTCCTTACCTGTGCGATCGCACAGTTGTCCAGCTCAACTAATATAAATATCTGTAAAATAATGGGCAGAACACTTTCTTCTCAAAATTTTTGAAGTTCCAGCCCAAAAAATGATTTTTCTTCAGCAATCTTCATCCCCAATTCATAGGTAATCAGTTTCAAACCTTGTTCTTTCAATTCCGTACTATTTTGTATCACTTTTAAAGCAAAAACAAAAGATTTTCATGGTAAAAATCTAGGTTTTGGGTAGAATTAGGGAGTTTTGTAAAAATCGAATTTTTATATCAAATTAATTTCGGATTTCAAAATTAATAGCATATTTGGGTTCGTGGGTGAATGGGTGAAAGTAATTTAGTCCGAACCCCGAGTTTAGACCAAGCGGGCCCGGGGTCAGATTTTGATTTTTTTTTAGAAAACTTAGGAAAAATTATATTTTTCAATAAAGTTAGTTCCTTTAATATTAGTTAATGATATTAAGTTAATTTTGATTAGATTCGAGCAATTTAGAGGTGAATTCAAAGGGAAAAGCAATAATTGAGCAGTGAGTGGCCTGCGGAATTGAGGCAAGTGTTTGGTCTAACTTTGGCTTGAGGGAATAGGACTCCCCAATTGTTTGCTATATAAAATGCATGGGCGTGGTGTATAGGTGTGGTGACGAGTATCTATGCACCACCCAAATTGTCTGTTAAACATGATCATTTCCCGTTCCCCACTTATTTGATCATTGTCTTAACTGTTATATGTTCATTATTGTTTCTAAGACTATTTGACCTCGTTGAATTATTGTTAGTTATTTTTTTGACTATTTGGAAAGAGTATCGGTTGTTTGAGTTGGTTTTCTGGTGATATAAACATGGTTGAGAGGTTTGGTATTGTTTGTATGAATTAAATGTATTTATATCTGATATTCCTGTTGGTTTCATGATTGAGAGGTTATTGATGAAGTTATGAGAATAATGCAGTTGATTATTTATAATTATTTCGACAAAAGTATTGTGAAAGGCTTGGCCTGAATTTGTGAAAGCTTAAATAAATTGATATGATATGTCTAGTGGGAGCGGGTTGCACGCCGCAACAAGGAGTGATAAGGGTGGACAGGTGGGATCGGGTTGCACGCTGCAATAGGAGTAATAAGGGTGATATTTTAGGGAGGAGCAATAAGGGAGGACAGATGGGAGCGGGTTGCACTCCCCAACAAAGAGCGATAGGGGAGGACATTTATATTTTTTTACTGATTTTAAAGGAAATAAAGATTTGAAAAGCTAAATGTTTATTTTTACTATTTTTTTTTTTTTTTTATAAAAACAAAGATTTGGAACTTTCTATTTTATATTACTATTTTTATATTTTGGCACTACTTTTATTCAAGTTAAAGTTTGGAATTTTGAAGAGTTATTTGAGAATTGGTTATAGCTGAGTTAATTTATTTTGTTGCAGCACTTATTTATTTATTTGTTTAGACTTCCTGTTGGCTTTATTATTTATTGTTGTTATCGATTATATTGTTGAAGCCCAACTTAGCCTCCTCACTACTTCCCCGACGTTAGGCTCGACACTTACTCAGTACATGGGGTCGGTTGTACTGATACTACACTCTGTGCTATTATGCACAGATCCAAGTGCTAGTCAGCAGTAGAGGATTTCAGGACGACCACCCGATTCATTTGGAGACACGAGGTACATCTGCCGGCGTGCGCAGATTCCGAGAGTCTTCTCTTATTTTTACATACACTGTTTTATATCATTCAGAACAGTTACACTATTTCTTTCAGCCATTATTTGTAGTATTCTTTGGTAGTTCGTGAATTGTGACACCAGACTCTGGGGTAGTTCTAGATTCATTTATATGAATAGCTTCGTGGCTCAGTTTAATTAATTAATTGCTTATTTGTCTTTATTATATTGGGAATCATACATTAAAAGCCAATAGACTCAATTTACTATAGATTATTTTATTATTTCTAAATGGATAAATAATGGGAAGTAGTTAATCGAATTCTAACATTGGCTTGCCTAGGAAGTGTGGTGTTAGGCGCTATCACGATCCTTAAGATTGGGAATTTAGGTCGTGACATAGATGCACATTTACTTTTTCTGTTGGATCGGGCAGTACGTCCTCGGCATGCTATGCACATGTTAATTGCTTGGTGTTTTCATGTGATTGTTAAACTGTTAAAAAGGGCTAGAAGGATAAATTAGTAACCTGTTTGATAGGAGTTGACACATAAATGTACATGTGGAAAGATTGTTGTTTCTTTCCCTTACTAATATTTATCTTTGATATTCATGATTAGCCTTATATTTTAATAAATTATTTGGGGCCTAGTAAGTGTCAAGTCGACCTCTCGTCACTACCTCTTCGAGATTAGACTGGATACTTACTGGGTACATAATGTTTATGTACTCATGCTACGCTTCTGTACTTAATTGTACAGGTTCTGAGGCGGGTACATCTGGTTATCAGTCCGGAGCACGTCCTTGACTCCTCGAGATCAAAGATTCCACGGTGAGTTGTTTCCTCTGGATACCGTTCAGAAGCACATGCGAGTGTTTTCCTTTTGTGATCCTGTCTATATCCTCCCAGACAGTAGGATAGGTGTATTCGTTTGATTCCTCTTTACTAGATGCTTGTATACTTATGACACCAGTTCCTGGCACACACATTGGTAGATTATTCTCTTGGAATGTAATTATTCAAATTTAACTTCTTGATCATTTCAAGTAAACTTGCTTCAGTATTTATCATTTTTCTCATGCTTGTGACAAAAATTTGAGTATTGTTGATAACGTTTTTATAAAAATTTAATGGAACTCACTAGACTAATTGTGTTGGCTTGCCTAACATCGGCGATGGGTGCCATCGCGATCTAGATTAGGTTTTGGGTCGTGACAATTCAAAACTCATTTAGTTGGCTATCGAAAAGTTTAAAAAATTCTTTAGCCAGTGAATTTTGTTTTTCAGTATGACTCCATTTTTGATATTTGACATTAACCGTGTTTAATATCTGAATTATTTTAATTATATGTTAATAACCTTAAAATGTAAACCTTCTAAAATTATACATAATCGCTAGATATTAATTAAGAAACACTACATGCAAAAAGATTAACATATTCTCAAATCTCGTAGTGATAATTTTATATTTGCACTATTCTCATTGGTGTCATTGAAACCTAAAAATAGTCGCAAAGCGAAATAATAACTCATATTTATGGCAAAGCAAAAGGTTGACACAATATAAACGATTCTTTGATTACGACGTGACTCTTTTACTACGACTTGAATTCTTATTTGGTATGATATTATCTTTCAGAAAATACTATTTTGAAATTTCAATTTCTAAACTTTATGTATATTTCAATAATGATTATCTTTATAATGATGCAAGTGAGGATATTATCCTTAATTTAAAATTCACTTTAATCGGCTAACTAAAAAATTTAAATGATTCTTTAGCCGAAAAAACTTTATTTCAGTATAACTCCATTTTAAGTTTATCGATATCTCTAGCCACAGATTTTGAATTTGTAATACCTTATATATACAAAAATTTTGTTCTTTGAATCTTTAAATGATAAATTAGTTGATTGTTATTATATAACACTGCATATATTGTCTTAAATTGCCAAGTAATTTATTTTTCGACACCATACTTGGCTTCACCTCAATGAAAATTTCTCAAATTGCATTGAAATTCAAATCCGAACATCATATCAGTTTGTTAGCAGTAGTGACTTTTTAAAAACGGCACACAATGTAAATAAAAAATACATATTCTAAGATACCCTTATCTTATAATCTATGTTGAGTTGAACAAAATATTTGAAATCGATGAGATTAGCTTTCAAGTTCTTTATACTCAACAAAAATGAAACATAAGAAGAAATTCGTCATCATTTCTTATTTCTGATTTTTAGATCTTTCGTACATTTTTTTCAATATTTATTTCTTGATCTTATTTTTGTATGTCATTCTTTCTTTTGTTACAAAAAAATACATGTATTTCACTATAAAAGGATGAGTTTTAATAAAAATTGTCTACATAATAACTTTATTTATATTTGTTGTTTTTGGTTGAAATTCTTTCATATTTTTCTTTTGACTTTATCTAATCAGCATAAATAGGTGCTCATCTAACCACTTAAATTAAATAATTGAAGGATGTTTAATTTAAATATAATTCATATATAATATGTGTATAATCGTGTGTTGTCGGTATATCATCTATTTATATTAGCTATAAAAAGTAAAGAATAAATCTGGCTGAATATTTATGTAAATAGTCCATAAGATTTCAAATTTTTAAGTTTATCCATGATATGACTTCTATTATAATAACTTTAAGAACACTCTACTAATGTTTAAAAATATCTTATCTTTTTATTATCTTTGAAGTAAAAAAGAGTAAAGGAGTTTTTCAAAATAATTTGTTTACATTTAAAAAAAAAAAAATATTTCACGTCATACCATTTTTTTTAAAAATATATGCTCTTTGTTACACTTGAAAATCTCTATAGAAACTATTAATTAGAAACCAATATCTTTCTTGTTGAGTTCGAGAAAAAAATACCTTTCACATAATCTAGTGATTCAAAACTAATATTCTTCAATGAAAAATATTATACCCTTACAAGGTTGGCTTGATTGTAGCTAAATGAAAGGGTTTCAACTTATACCTTTCAATTCCTAAAATGTACTAAACTGAAATTAGTGATAGCAATTGTATAGCAAAAATTTTGTTATTTGTTCGATGCGCATTTATATAAATTGACTATTCGAACAAATATTTTTCCAAAAGGAAAGAAAAAAACAACTTTTTTGTTAATATTGATTGATTTTTGTGATGTTTCTTTCTTCTGCATGTATGTTTACTTCATTCTATATGTAAGTAAACTTTTGTTCGATTTTTAAATTTTTATTTTGTTATTTAGATAAGCATAGACGTGTACCCTGTATATTATATTTATTTTAAAAGAAATTCTCTTTATTCAAATCTATCTACAGTGTTTTAGAGAACTATAATTATAGAGTTTTAAATGTGAAAGAATTTTATAGTTATATGAAGTAGTTTTTTTTAGGTAGAGGCAAAGTTGTATTAAGTAATTAAAAAATATAACAAAATTTCCTAACATGATTCCATATGATCATTAACCGAACTAAATATGATAACATGATAAAAAAAAAAAGGACAAATTTTATTAAATTCGAATTTTAAAACTTTATCAATAAATTCAAAAGTATCTCTTAATTCAAGTTAAGTTTAAATATATATATATATATATATATATATATATTTGTATTTAACTAACATAGACAAATATAGAATAAAGTTACCATATACTATTGACATTTATTAGATTGTCACTTGGCTTAACCATAATGCCAATTATATACAGTAACTATATATATATATATATATAGTTACTGTATATAATTGGCATTATGGTTAAGCCAAGTGACAATCTAATAAATGTCAATAGTATATGGTAACTTTATTCTATATTTGTCTATGTTAGTTAAATACAAATATATATATATATATATATATATATATATTTAAA
>ML370406.1:10314-41861 GCA_005239525.1 Nicotiana knightiana | reverse complement strand
CGGGCGTTGCAAATATAATCCGGGGTATTATGCCCAGAGTCGATCCCACAGGGAATTAACGTATCAATCAAGTTGTTAGAATACACAACTTTTACTCAATCAATTCTCTCAAGACATTTTGAATATAAATTTGTGGTGTTTTACTAGTTCTACTGACAATAATAATAACTAACGATTACTAACAATGTGTTGTAAACAATTATGATAGAGGCCTAAGGCTATGGTTTCTCCTGTTGGTGAACTTCTTTCTCGGATATTTCATATAACTTGATTAATTATTTCTAGCAATCATGAACACTCTATCTACCATAAATCTCTCTCAAGTAATTATGATAATTTACTAGACGCACTCTCTCAAGTTACGCTAGCTAGATTGCATTACAGTTCACTTTAGATTGCACCCGAGGTATCGTTATCTCTAATCCAACCTCTAAACCCTCGGTTATGACTTTCGTCTATACTCTGGGAGTGGTGTTGTTCAAACAATTACCTAAATATGCACTCTCTCTCAAGTAGATACATACTAAATAGGCACAACTAATTGATGGCCATTCAATTAACTACAACAAGAACGTAGTTGAACAAATAGAGATGAACAATCAACCAAACTATATTAATATCACCATAAGTTTATCCCCCAACGGGTTCCACCAAAACCCTAGGTTAAGAAACTTAGCTACTCATATTCATAAGAACCAATTCTAAAATAACTTGCATAATTGAATTACAAAATAATAAGTAAAAGCTATGAAAATCAATGTTTGCTTCACTGAGTAGTAATCCACACGTTGTTCTTTTCTTTAATGGCTTCTCTCCTTTCAAGTTGTGTTTTTGGGTCTATTTATATGTTTGGGATAAACCCTAGCCGTGTAGGAGACTTCTATTCCAACCGGGAAACACTTAAAACCTTTAAAACTCGAAATTGACCGGACCTCGAGACCCAGGCGTTTGGGCTCAAACGCCCCCTTAAAGCCAGGGCAGACCTGGCGTTAGGGGCCAAACGCCCTAATAACGCTCGGTTTGGCCTGGCTTTAAGGCCAAAACGCCCGGTTATAGCCCGGGTCACTCCTTTTCGACTCTTGAGCGTATTTTTGACGTTCATGCATCCATTTAGCTCGGTTTTCATCTCCAATGCACCTACACATGAAATAGACTCCATTATGCACATAAAAAGTGTATTTTTATCATTAACGCACATAAAATGTAAGGCATATAACGTGTTAAACCATGAATTGTAGCCACGCATCAGGCACTAAGAAAGATCATATCTATCCAGTTTACAAAACTTGGTGTTATATGTTGACACATCC
Source organism: Nicotiana knightiana (assembly GCA_005239525.1). Classification (NCBI taxonomy): domain Eukaryota; kingdom Viridiplantae; phylum Streptophyta; class Magnoliopsida; order Solanales; family Solanaceae; genus Nicotiana; species Nicotiana knightiana. The sequence continues at coordinate 40,551 of ML370406.1, read as the reverse complement.
AGATTTGGAGTCTGAACAAATCTCTCAAAGTCTCTAGCATATTTTTGCATCTGGCTGTCTGGAAGAAAATGATTTATGAACAACTTAGCGAACTCGTCCCATGTTAGTGGTGTTGCTCCTGCTGGCCTTCCTAGAAATAAAGTTTCATACCATATATTGGCCATATCCTCTAGTATGTATTCTGCGAGCTCCACGGCTCTCTCATTAGAACATCCTAGAGCATGTAATGCCTTGAGTGTCCCATCCAAGAAACTTCGTGGATCTGCTGTTCAGAACTTGTGATTTTGGTGATTTCAATTTCAGAAATTCTTGCAGGGATACCTCGTTATTCCTGAAATTTTGAGTTTGTGCAGGTGCTTGTGTCTGTAAAGTAGCATGAGGAGCTGAAATTCCACCCTGAGTAGGTGTTGATACCCAATTTTTCCCATATATATTTTGTAAATACATATATACTTTCAAAATAATGCATGAGCACCAACCAGCAATTTTCCATAATTTTTAAAGATATTTAAATCAGTTTATTCCCAAATTTTATTATATAAATAATCATTAATTGCATCACAAATAATTTTTATGATTATTTTATCATCTAATTTCATCATCTATATCCATACTAAGCTTTAAATATTTTGGTAAATTTATTATAATTACATCTGCATTTTTAGGCTAAAATTGCATATTTTGCAATAATAGCCCATATATATGCATAATTATATTATTTATACATAAAATGACTTTTTATATTTTTATAATGTTAAGTAATTATTTTAAATCATTTTTTATGAACAAGTGATATTTTTTTATTTATTAATTATTTTTTATAAATTATTTATTGTTAAAATGGGTATTCAAAATCTAGCCCCTAAAATCCCCATTTCCGAAGTTAACCCAACATCCTTACTAGCCCAATACCCCTAGCCCAAGACATATTAGCCCAATCCACATACCCATTTAAAAACACCCGACCTAGGACCCTTCTAATCGTGACTATTGATCTCTAAAGATCAACGGTCCATATCTAATTGCCCCTTCTTAACTATACCAAACTCCAACCCTAACTCATTTACCTATTCATCGCCACCCTTAAACTCTCATACTCCACTTCTATCCCTATCAAACCCTAGCGCCATCACTCCCAGTCCTCTTCGATTTCGGCTCAAACATGGAATCAATCCATGATTTGCTTACCTATTTTGTAATATTCTGCCGTTATACGCATGTTGTTGAAATCACTTGGTTCTTGCCCTATTTTTGGAAAGAAATACCTCAATAACGGATATATTCACCCTGATTTTATGAGGATCTGGACGATCTTCCGTCTCTATACATGCTATATTGAATGGTCCTTGTATTTTTGGCCCGATTTAATGCATCAGTCTCAACTAGGGTTTGAAATCTTTCCTTATTCTTTACTGGTTTCTGATTGATACTCTTTCCTTTCTCGTATTTGACCGATATTTTCCTTATTTCTGTTTAATCTACCGTGTTCCTTTATTTTTTACTTTATGTCACCCTAAATCTATTTTTTATCGATCTTTGTATGATATTTTCCTTATTCTCTGTTGTATCCCCTTATTTTAAGTGTTACTTGCATGATTACAATCTTATATTCTTTGTTAGTTTACTAAACTCCCTTGTTTATATATTATTTGTCCTAAAAATTAGACTCGAATTGATTCTGTATTTAATACTTACCATGTTTCCTGTTTATACTATAATACTATATAAACCCCTCCCCGTTCCCCTTTTAGAGGGACTCGAATCATTATACTCTCACTAAGGAACTTAGGGCTTGGTTTTGTATTCTCTTTGCCCTCTCTAATTTATTTTTGGTCTTGGCCGGCTGAAAGCCAAGGCCAAATAATTCTGGGCTCTCGACTACTGTGGTGTATTTCTTGTTTTCTTGCCTAACTGGTAAGTGACTATCCCTTTGACATTTTACTTCTATGAACTATTTGTGACCCAGCATGATTAAAATCCATTATGAGCATGACTCTGCCAGTTTCATGTCTATGTGATTTCCTTCAGTTCTATAATTGACATTATTAGTTCTGAGACTGTTTATATTGAATAACATGAACCCTCTTAGGGATTAGCTTAATGTCTTTTAACTTGTTTCATATATGCTGTTTTACTATTTCTGAAATTGTCCTAAACTTAGCATCTTTAGGTCAATACTAGTATGTTCATCAGCTAATCAGTCCTGAATCTTTACAAACTTGTATTATTATGTCTTGGTTGTATTAAGCCTCTTTTCTGTCATTCATGTCCTTTGATAATTTGTCTGCTAGTGTGTCTTGCATTCCTTGGATTCCACATGATTACTTGACTTTTGCCTTAATACCATGTCTTAATGTTTTCCTGTGATTAGACAAAGTTGTCCTAAATGTTAGCATGTATACTTAGCTTAATTAGGCCTTTCAGATTTTAACTTTTTAAAACTATGTACCTGAGCATGAACAACTTTGCAAATCTTGCCAATTTATCTTCTTAGAGCAATTCTGCCTACATATTCTGTGTTTTAAACTCTGTGATGATGGATTTTCTAAACTCAAACCTGTTTTAAAATTTGTCCTTTACCATTGTCTCTTTTTGTATACTGCTACCTCAAACTCCTATTCTTAGGTCCTTAGGTTTTATCCTTAACCTCCTCAGTGTGAGCACTGCTCGGGGTCCACGTGAGACCCGTGTGAACTCTGACGCACTAGGATTTGGTTCCTAATTTCCTTTCAATTATTTTTGAGAATTTGTTTCTCTAGCGTGAGCATTTTCCTTGGTTCCCTGAGGCCCTTGGGAACTTTGACACACTGGAAACCTGGTTACAACGTACTATGAATCCCTAATTGTGTTGTTGTTATGGTGGAAGGCATGGTTCCCGAATTTATTTGGGCCTATGAAGGCTCCCTATAGTGTAACTGTTACCATTATGTAATTCATTTGATATTTTTGGTTGTAATAACTCTGTAGTAACAGATTTGGGGGATATTTAGTGAAGTTGAGGGGTTTTACTTATATGTTTTTTTAAAATTGGGTAGAAATCCTGCTTAGGATTTAATTACGCTGATCAAACTATGTGAATACTATGATGTTTTTATAAATCCTGCCTATAGGACTTTCATGATCATTTTGATTCTGTGTTTTTACATTTGCATACTAGAGATCCTGCTTATAGGACTTTATTTTAATTATGTACATTAGAAATCCTGTTCATATGATCTATATATGTTTTCAACAAATGTGCATTAGCAATCATGCCTATAGGACTTTTTTGTGTGAGATAATTATCTTTCCTGGCAACCTGTTTAAATTATAACTTTATACGGTTAATAGATATCATGCCTATAGGACTATAATCAGTTTCAAACTTAGAAATCCTGCCTATAGGGTTTAAATCAATCCTGCAATAGATATCATGCCTATAGGACTATAATCAGTTTCAAACTTAGAAATCCTGCCTATAGGGTTTAAATCAATCCTGCAATAGATATCATGCCTATAGGACTATAATCAGTTTCAAACTTAGAAATCCTGCCTATAGGGTTTAAATCAATCCTGCAATAGATATCATGCCTATAGGACTATAATCAGTTTCAAACTTAGAAATCCTGCCTATAGGGTTTAAATCAATCCTGCAATAGATATCATGCCTATAGGACTAAAATCAGCATTTAGAAATCATGCTTATAGGGTTCAAATCAATTCAGCATTTAGAAATCATGTCTATAAGGTTTAGATCAATTCAGCAATTAGAAAGCATGTTTATAGGATTGAAAAGGAGTAAAACCTATCTCTATAGATAAAAATCAGTGCTACACCTAGAAATCTTGTCAATAGGCCTATAATTAATAAGCTCGTATAAATCATGCCTATAGGATCATGTTGGTCGATTCTGAATCCACTTGCTACTGCAATCACTTAGGCAATATATCTGTAGGACTTAATAATGATCCTGGGGTTACAATTGAGACATATTACTGCCCGAAGTGCCCAGGTTCATGATCAATAAAATCAGTAGGCAAACAAATAGGTTTGCATGCTCGCCTTAATAAAACTATCACTGCATTCTGTTTTCCCACATAAATATCTTGCCTATAGGCTTCTAAATTTAATAAAGTTTGTTGATTCAATTGCGTGTTTTTTGTTATCTATGTGTGGATGTCAATGTGAGCCCATACTTGTTCCTTATCTGAAAGTCCTATTTGTTATTGTTTGTCGCCTAGATTTTATATTTTAGTAAAATAGGTTGGTTTTGAACTACCCCCAAATAGAGGTCCTAATACCTCCAGGGCCATAGGTAAGGGACGGGTGGTGCACGCATAAAATGAGCTAGAAACTGCTAGAACGCTTAAGTAACAACTTAAAGATAGTAATTGAGTAGTAAGGAGATGATATCCCATGCGTTAATACTATGACTAACACCCGGACTTGAGGGAGTTACAAAGTATTGTATGGAATGATCCTATAGGCTAAAAAACTTAGGACCCCTTATACTCTTGTTTAAAATATATTGAATATCATATTTTTCCAATTCGCTTAATTTAAGTTCGGTCGGAACACACTTTTGTGGACCTCGAGGGGTGCCCAACACCTTCATCTCAAGGTAATTTGAGCCCTTTGTAACGACCCCACCGGTCGTTCTGAGATTTTAGCCCTGTTTTTCCCATTTCTGCTTCATTCTTGTATGGTTCAGCTCTTTTGTGTTGCGTGGGGTTGATCGGTTTGGGTTCGGAGTGGTTGTGATGAGAAATGAGACACTTGGTCTCTTAGGATAGTGATTTAATTGGAAAAGTCAACCGAAAGTTGACTTATAGGTAAAGGATCTCGGAATGTGGTTTTTGTGGCTCGGATAGCTTCGTTAGGTGATTTAGAACTTAGGAGCGTGTTCGGAATGTGGTTTAGAGGTCAGGAGTAGAATTAGGCTGGAATTGGCGAAATTGAGTTTTTAGCGATATCTGGTCGGCTGTGGAAAATTAGCTATTAGGGTTAATGGAATTTCGGAAGTTGGAGCAAGTTCGCAATGTCATTTGAGATGTGTTTACAAATTTTCAGGTCATCCGGACGAGGTTTGGTTAATTCCAGAATCGTTGGTGAATTTCGGAAGTTTGAAAATCCTTAGGCTTGAATCATGGGTTGATTTGATGTTTCCGTGTTATATTGGGTTTTCCGAGGGTTCGACTATGTTCGGGTGATTATTTGTGACTTATGGGTACCATTAGTTGAGGTCCTGAGGGCCTCGGGATGAGTTCGGATGGTTAACAGAGGAGTTTTTGGCCTTAGAGGGTTGCTGATGTGATCTGTTCTGTGATTTCCGCAGATGGGAGGGTGGCGGCAGGTGCGGTCGCCGCAGGTGCGAATTGGGCATCGCAGGTGCGAAAATGGCTAAGGGGGAGAAGGACTGCAGATGCGGACGATTGGACGCACCTGCGACTAGATGAAGCGCAGGTGCGGAGTTGGCCTTTTAATGAAATCTCGCAGGTGCGCACCTGGGATCGCAGGTGCGAGAAATGTTCTGCAGGTGCGGTGGTCACTGGGCAGAAAGTATAAAAGGATACCTTCGCGAATTTTTCTTATATTTCACCATTTTTTAAGACGGGTTTGGAGCTTTTTGAGGGATTTTGAAGAGGGATTCAAGGGAAACACATTGAGGTAATTTTTTAAACCTAATACTCGATTCTATGTTGGTATTTGACTGATTAATCACGAAACTTTTGGGATTTAATGGTGTAATTTGAGGGGTTAGGGCTTGGAAATTGGAGACCTTTAATTTGGGATTTGAGGGGTCATTTGAAGTCCGATTTTGATGTTCTTGGTATGTATAGACTCGTGGGAGGATGAGTATTCTTGTGATATGGTTTTTATAGAATTCCAAGACGTGGGCCTGGGGGTCGGGTTTGACCTATTTCGGGATTTTTGGTTGAATTTGATAATTTTCGAGCGGGCTTCGTTCCTTAGCATATATTAATGATATAAATCATATTTTTGGTAGATTTGGAGCAATCAGAGGCTGAGTCTAGAGCAAAAGGCTGTGAGGGCTAGGATTTTAGCCGGTTTTGAGGTAAGTAACATTTCCAAACTTGGTTTTGAGGGTTCGAAACCCCGAACTATATGCTATATGATTATAATTAAGGTGACACACATGCCAAGTGACGGGCGTGCGGGCGTAAACCGAGTGATTGTGGCCTTGATCATCCCATAGTACCGTCTAGTAGCTATTTCGGATTGATATTGGCACTTCTATTGATGTGGTTAATGTGAACATGCTATAAATCATGCTAAGTCAAATGCTAGGGCTTTACGCCGAAATGCTGAGACCCGAGTGGTCGCATATTGCTGTCTCCTTATGTGTTTATTTGATTTTGTATACTCAGTCCTACCATAACATATCATTTCATGCCTCAGTCTCTCTAATTGTTGATTTTATATATTTATCATTATTTCGGGATAGTTCATGCATCTGTGAGCCCATTTGAGCGAGTCTGGAGAGTAATAACTGAGTTAGGCCGAGAGCCTATTATTAAGACAGTTATGAGATCGTACTGCACACCGCAGCGATACTCAGATCATGCCTTTGTTGGCTTAATATAGCGCTTGGGCCAATAGAAGCCCTTCCGGAATCTTTACAACCCCAGTAAGCGCATTGATATTGAGGGATGGATCTTCCCTGGACATGGATTTTGTTCGAAGTTGATGATAAGTGAGGGATGGATCATCCCTGGACATGGATCTTGTCCAAGTGTTGTATTGCGGAGATGGATCTTGTCCGTGGGGGCTGCATTGGCCTTTTCCTCAGTACTGAGTGACTATTGTCACCGGTGTTTACGCATATTCAAGGATGGAGTTTCCCTGGGCTTGAGAGCCATATACAATACTGAGTGGACTTCTGTGTGAGAGCTGTGAGCACTATGTGAATTTTCACACTGTTGATACATTGGCATGTAGAGTACTGAGATATAGCTGGGTTACTTATCGTATCGGTCATATTCTGTTTTCATTATCTGTTGAAACTGTGAGCATGCCTAAATTCTGTGTACCGTTTTCATTACAATTATTGAGGTTTAGTCTGTCACTACCTCTCAGTCCGTAGTTTGGGTTCGTTACTTCTGAGTTGGTGTACTCATGTTACTCCATGCACCTTGTGTGCAGAACCAGGTACAGCGGGACCTGGTAGTGGTTGCTGAGCTACAGTCAGAGTTCCTTGGGAGGCATCGAGGTAGCAGTTGGCGATCGCAACCTCGATTATCTCCTTCTATATCCACCTGTCATATTTACTTATTGCAGACAACTTTGTGTCGGTTCTATATTTTGATATTTTGATGTAGTAGCTCATGGCTCGAAGATACAAGATCTGGGTTCGGGTTTTCTTTTATTTATCTTATCAGTGATGTTAAACCCTTAACTGCTTTTAGAAAAATGAGATTCTTGCTGTAACTATAATGATTTTTCTTGAAAATAACTTTTAGCGATGAAATGTATGGCTTGCCTGATTTCACGATAGGCGCCATCACGACCGGGTATTTGGGGTCGTGACAAGTTGGTATCAGAGCTCTAGGTTAAATAGGTCTCACCAGTCATAAGCAGGTTTAGTAGAGTCTTGCGGATCGGTACGGAGACGTCTGTACTTATCTTTGAGAGGCTGCAGAACCCTTAGGAAAAATCTCACATTTTGAATTCTTGTCGTGTGAATCCATTTATTCAGCTAAAAGCATAACTCTTTGAATTCCTTTCATGTATTTGAATGCGCACGTGAGCACTCGGTATCAGTTGTGCATCTACGGCTTGTGAATATCATGGGTGAGGTGCGAGATGTGAGCTTAGCATGTTGATAATGGCCAGTCAGGAGGACTTGAGGCCGGGTTTTGTCTGTGGCTTGAGTGCTGAAATTTCAATTGTGTGAGCACATGCATTTGGGGACTTATATGTTCGTTTGTGTCCTTACTGGTGGGATTATTGTGACTGGATGACTTTGCGGTGAGTGTGATTCGATGGTGACATGCGTTCATATTGTTTGACTGTGACGAAAAGAATGGGCTGAAGATGTAGCAAGAACCATTAAGTGTTTTACTTATGTCTTAAGTTGGCATATGGTCTCGAGTTGTGAGTGTATTGAAGGACCTCTCAGGTAGTTTAGTTGTGGAGGGAAGTGGATCTTCCTGTTGTGTTATGAGTTTTTGGTGGTTTTTTCTGGGCTGACCAATACCCCCCAGCATTCATGCATTTGATGAACGTTGTATTTCAGCCATATTTGGGATTCCTTTGTTATTGTGTTCATTGATGATGTCCTGGTGTACTCTCATAGCCAGGAAGAGCGTGCTCAGTCTTTAAGAGTTGTATTGCAGAGATTGAGGGAGGAGAAGCTTTATGCAAAGTCCTCCAAGTGTGAAGTTTGGCTTAGATCAGTAGCATTCTTGGGACACGTGGTGTCCAGTTAGGGAATCCAAGTGGTCAGACGAGTGTGGGGAGAGCTTCCAGAAGCTCAAGATTTCTTTGACCACAACTCTAGTGTTAGTTCTTCCATCAGCTTCAAATTTTATATTGCGTATCTTGATTCCTCAAGGATAGGCATTGGTTGTATTTAATGCAGGAGGGCATAGTGATTGCGTGATAGCACGATTTTTGGAAGGGTATAGAGATGATATCAGTTTGAGGCTAAGCAGGCAGGGTTATCTCCCGCGGGGTGTCCTGAGGTTGTGTGATCCTTAGGTGGTTTTATAGCAAGTACTTTGTTACCAGTAAAAGATATATGTTGCACTTTGAGATTTGCAGATGACTTGTGTTATACGCGCTTATGAAGGATTTAGTTGAAAATTACTGCGGTATGGTGGAAGTGAGAGCGTATGGGAAATGAGAGTTATTGCTTGTCTTGATCTATGACTTTGAGCCAAGTGGGGGAGTCTGCTAATAATAAGTTAGTTGCACGATTATGTGATATATTGGTCCCAGTTCGAGGTATACTAGAGAATCAGTCATGACCTGCAGGGTTTGAGATCGAGGATGACTTGAGTAAAGGAATTTTGGATAGGGGTTGTGTTATGCTTTATGGGTGTATAAGAATCATGGAATGCCTTGAGTTGTTATCGGTGAAGGATGTAATGTGCATGGGGCAGGAATTTATTAGGTTGCATTAAGGTGGGGAGTTACTTCTGGGGTGTTGGAGTGCTAATGGAGCACAGGTCATTCAGTCTGTTTGATCAGTCTAATTGAGGTTTGAGTAGAGTGGATGACTCCCAATAATGGTTCTAATGGATTCAATATGTATATGTAACAATTGGGGGATATTCTGGATATGTATTTGGCTAGGAACTGAGGTCTACATTGGAGGGTGTCAAAACTTGTGGTATTCCTATATCATTATGGATTCAACATATCAGTATCAGGAAGGTGAAGGTAATGTCTTTAGATTCGCAGGAAGTCTCTTCAGGGTAAGTATCTTGAATGTGGTACTTTTGGGGATAATTGAGAGAGTATTTAGTGGCTTATGAGCCTCAGACTCTTGTATGGTGAGTCTGGGTTGAGAATTGCGGTATTATGGCAAAGAGAAGTACTAATTCGAAGGTAAGTCGGAAGGAACTTGGATAAATAGGACAGCTAGGTAGTAGGTCGGATCGGCATGGTAAGGGATATGATTAGTTCTTTGGGTGTTCACGAGGTAATGAGCTTTTACAGGTGTTTCTTAACAATGCTCTTGGGTTTTGGTGGCCTGTGTAGCTAGGTTGAGTTAGAAGGATTCAGTCCTAACGGTTCGGTGTTGTACAAATGGGATTCGGATAGTTACTGATGGTTTCTACCAAGATTAGAGGTGTATATTTTCTACTGGTGTGAGGTGCGGGTGATGTATAGTGATTTTGCTTCTAGATGGGATCAAGTGGGAAGTTCTTAACTGGTTGAGTACGTAGTTGATTGCGGCTCGGGGGAGATTAGGAAGTTCTCATATTTATCAGAGGATGACATGGTAGATGCGGTATGTTGTGTAGAGTTGAGATTTGCATATGTGAGGTCACGGTTCAGTTCTGGAAGGAAGGTCAAAAAAATTCTTAGGTAGCAATGGCAGTTTCAGATGACAAGGTAGATGATATCACTATTGAGTGGCTTGATGAGGGTGTACATTTCAGAAAGGGCAATGTGGGGAGTTAAGGGTGCTTCATTGGTATTGCGACGCTCTCTTGTTGGATTGACTGCTGATATTCAAGGTTGCCTGGTGGCACAGAAGAATTATAGGGGTATCCCTCGTGGAATGATTGAGTATTAGAGGTGTTATATATTCGAGCGGTGGAGATGGGATCAGATATGGTGATTTGTGCGCTTCATGGACTTCGAGACTGAGAATTTTCATAGACAGGTTATTTTGTGGTTGTGGACTGTGAAGATGTGAACAAAGCTAGTCAGATGTTAGTATGTTCCATGATTCAGTCATTGTGAACTTTCTGAGAGTTATCTATCTGTTTCAAGTGTCCAAAGTTGACTTAGGGTTCATTGGTAGGCTAGTATAGGTGTGTGTTCTGCACCGGCTCAGAATTGTTGTCTCCAAATTGCTATTGTTGAGGGACGTACCATTCGATTGTCATTGAGTTTATTCATGTTCTGGAGTGATCTATGAGTTACCTTTCGGTGTTGCGAGGGGTTGTGATTGTTGGTTATATGCACATATGGTGCGGATCTATTTGGGATTTATAGCGGTATTTGAGGAAGGCAAGTAGTTGGGTATTGCGAGATTGAGACGTATTGGTTATGTGCTTCCGGGTTCGTGTGTCATGGTATCATTTGATTCCACATGGTTATGGCAATGCACTTTGAGTACTTGATGTCGAATTGCGCATGGTTATGGATTTTGAGCAAGTTGGCTCGAAGTATTTCATGTGGACCAGTGTTGAGATGGGGTCGCTTTGGAGGTATGATTCTTCGAGCTAGATTCGTGTGCTCTGGTTCTACGAGGTGTGATGGGTTCTCAGCATTGTGTTGTGGTGATACTGGTGGGCTTGCGGTACAGCTCGCGCAGTGGAGTCACTTTTCCATGATTTGAGTACATTTGGGATGTTATATATTTGTACACGGACTGCACGCGTTATGGCTTTCAGTTGTATTAATGTGTCACATTACTAGAGTGATTATGGTAGATGAGAAGAGGTCGTCGGACCTTGAATGGGTGCTACCGGGTCTGGTCGTGGTATATTTGGGAGGATATTGATGCTGATCGACTTAGAAATTTTGTTATATTTCATCTCGAAGAGAAGGAGTTCCATAACTTGTTGATCTGACGAATGGTTGCTAGTTTCTATTGTTTCTTTTATCATTGGTTGTATATGAGAGTGTTAAAACGAGGTTTTTCTTGATAAGAGGTTATTTACCGGTATTGAGTCATTTTGAGCAGCTATTGTGATTAGGAGTTATCGCTATGAGTGTTTGAGACATGTGGTATTTCATGTGATTACATCTTGGGTCACGGATATGGCTTGATATAGCGTGTTCAGACTTATTCAGTTTATAGATGCAGGACTTTGATCTTATAAGTTATTTCAAAAGTGGAAATTTAGTTCTAATATTTATGGGTTAGGTTGGATTACGAAATTTCAGCTATGTTGTGCTATTGGACCTAGGTGGGATAGGATGACATGGGATCACCCCGGTATGTGTGTGGTCAGGCTATTCGGAGATCTTGATGATTTTTGGAACAACTCTGGGCACGTTCGAGGACGAACGTATGTTTAACTAGGGGAGAATGTAACGACCCGACCAGTTGTTCCAAGATTTTAGCCTTTTTTCCCATTTCTGCTTCATTCTTGTATGGTTCAGCTCTTTTGTGTTTCATGGGGTTGATGGATTCGGGTTCGGAGTAGTTGTGATGAGAAATGAGACACTTGGTCTCTTAGGATGGTGATTTAGTTGGAAAAGTCAACCGGAAGTTGACTTATAGGTAAAGGATCTCGGAATGTGTTTTTTGTGGCTCAGATAGCTTCATTAGGTCATTTGGGACTTAGGAGTGTGTTCGGAATGTGGTTTAGAGTTCCGGAGTAGAATTAGGCTAGAATTGGCAAAATTGAGTTTTGGGCGATTTCCGATCGACTGTGGAAAATTAGCTATCGGGGTTGGAATGGAATTCCGGAAGTTGGAGCAGGTTCGCAATGTCATTTGAGATGTGTGTGCAAATTTTCAGGTTATTCGGACAAGGTTTGGTTAGTTTCGACATCGTTGGTGAATTTCGGAAGTTTGAAAATCCTTAGGCTTGAATCATAGGTTGATTTGATGTTTCGGTGTTATTTTGGGTGTTCCGAGGCTTCGACTAAGTTCGGGTGATCATTTGTGACTTGTGGGTACCATTAGTTGAGGTCTCGAGGGCCTCGGGATGAGTTCGGATGGTTAGCGGAGGAGTTTTTGGCCTTAGAGGGTTGCTGGTGTGATCTGTTCTGTGATTTCCGCAGATGCTGAGGGTGGCCGCAGGTGCGGTCACCGCAGGTGAGAATTGGGCATCACAGGTGCGGAAATGGCTAAGGGGGAGAAGGACTGCAGATGCGGACGATTGGCCGAACCTGCGAAGTCGCAGGTGCGGTAGATAAAGCGTAGGTGCGGAGTTGGCCTTTTAATGAAATCTCGCAGGTGCGCACCTGGGACCGCAGGTGCGGGTCCACAGGTGCGAGAAATGTTCCGCAGGTGCGGTGGTCACTGGGCAGAAAGTATAAAAGGATGCCTTCATGAATTTTTCTTATATTTCACCATTTTTGAAGACGGGTTTGGAGCTTTTTGAGGGATTTTGAAGAGGGATTCAAGGAAACACATTGAGGTAACGTTTTTGAACATAATACTCGATTCTATGTTGGTATTTGACTGATTAATCACGAAATTTGTGGGATTTAATGGTGTAATTTGAGGGGTTAGGGCTTGGAAATTGGAGATCTTTAATTGGGGATTTGAGGGGTCATTTGAAGTCCGATTTTGATGTTCTTGGTATGTATAGACTCGTGGGAGGATGAGGATTCTTGTGATGTGATTTTTATCGAATTCTGAGATGTGGGCCCAGGGTTCGGGTTTGGCCAATTTCGGGATTTTTGGTTGAATTTGATAATTTTCGAGTGGGCTTCATTCCTTAGCATATATTAATGATATAAATCTGATTTTTGGTAGATTTGGAGCAATCTGAGGCCGAGTATAGAGGCAAAGGCAGCGAGGGCTAGGATATTAGTCGGCTTTGAGGTAAGTGACGTTTCCAAACTTGGTGTTGAGGGTTTGAAACCCCGAACTATATGTTATATGATTATAATTAAGGGGACGCACATGCCAAGTGACGGGCGTGCGGGTGTACACCGAGTGATTTTGGCCTGGCTCATCCCATGGTACCGTTTAGTAGCTATTTCGGATTGATATCGGCACTTTTATTGATGTGGTTAATGTGAACATGCTAAGTCAAATGCTAGGGCTTCACGTCGAAAATTCTGAGACCCGAGGTGTCACATATTGCTGTCTCCTTATGTGTTTATTTGATTTTGCATACTCAGTCCTACCATAGCATATCATTTCATGCCTCAGTCTCGGTAATTGTTGATTTTATATATTTGTCATTGTTTCGGGCTAGTTCATGCATCTGTGAGCCCATGTGAGCGAGACTAGAGAGTAATGACTGAGTGAGGCCGAGATCCTGTTATTGAGGCAGTTATGAGATCGGACTTCACACCGCAGTGATACTTTGATCATGCCTTCGTTATCCTTATATAGCGCTTGGGCCAATAGGATCCCCTCCGGAGTCTTTACACCCCCAGTGAGGGCATTGATATTGAGGGATGGATCTTCCCTGGACATGGATCTTGTCCAAAGTTGATGATAAGTGAGGGATGGATCATCCCTGGACATGGATCTTTTCCGAGTGTTGTATTCCGGAGATGGATCTTCTCCATAGGGGCTGGATTAGCCTTTTCCTTAGTACTGAATGACTACGATCACCGGTGTTTATGCATATTCCGGGATGGAGTTTCCTTGGGCATGAGAGCCATATACAGTACTGAGTAGACTTCTGTGTGGGAGCTATGAGAACTATGTGCATTTCCACATTGTTGATACATGTCATGTAGAGTACTGAGATATACTTGGGTTACTTATCGTATCGTTCATATTCTGTTTTCATTATCTGTTGAAACTGTGAGCATGCCTAAATTATGTGTAGTGTTTCATTACAATTATTGAGGTTTAGTCCGTCACTACCTCTCAGCCCATAGTTTGGGTTCGTTACTTCTGAGTTGGTGTACTCACGTTACCCTCTGCACCTTGTGTGTAGACCCAGGTACAGCGGGACCTGGTAGTGGTTGCTGAGCTGCAGTCAAAGTTCCTTGGGAGTCATCAAGGTAGCAGTTGGCGATCACAACCTCGATTATATCCTTCTCGATCCACCTTTCATATTTACTTATTTCAGACAACTTTGTGTCGGCTCTGTATTTTGATATTTTCATGTAGTAGCTCTTGACTCGGTGACAATAGATCTAGGTTTGGGTTTTCTTTTATTTATGTTATCAGTGATGTTAAACCCTTAAATGTTTTTATAAAAATGATATTCTTCTTGTAACTATAATGATTTTTCCCGAAAACAACTTTTAGCGATGAAATGTGTGGTCGTGACACCCTTACCCGATCTCTGGTGATGTAAACTGGTTAAATGAGTTAATGGCTCTAGGTGCCCTAACGCACCTTAATATGTTATGTGGCGACTCTTCCAATTCCTTAAACCCATCCCGAAAAGGAGTTTGTCCCGAAACGCCGAAACCCGATGTCGCGAGAAAAAAGGGGGCCCAACAGCATGGCGACTCTGCTGGGGAAATTTTAGGCTCTTACCATAGCGAACCTGATTTTTGTGAATTAGTCTTTTAGAATGCCTTTATTATTCCGTCAATACTTGCGTACCCTTTCCCTTTCCCACTTTATGTGAGTTTATTTGCCTATTTTCAGTCATTTACAATTTCTCTTTCCTGTTTTATTACTCTTTACTATGGAAAATGACTTGTCTCTTTGTTTTCTTTCTTAAATGCCTTTACAATTATTAAATACCGCATTTAACATTTTTTTTCATCGTGACAACGTTCTATTTTTTGTTGCATAAATCATGCTCAACATCATATTCCACTCAAGCGTGATCAATACTATAACAACGCTTGATGAGTGTTTGTGCTCTTCCTATATCACCCTATTTGAATTTATAAAGGCTAATTTGCGGTAAAACTAGTCAATCAGCGGTGCAATCGACAATTTTGTGCCTTTCCCCCTCAAGTTGTCCGCTTGAGGGTACCATTCTAGACCTCTATAGAAACCTTACTCTGATAATAACTGTACATGCATCATAGTCAAACTTAGTCTGGGTTAATATGTTTTCCACATAATAACCCTTTAAGAAAAGCCTTGTCCGAAGTCCACAGCAATTTCCATAATCCCAACGGACGCAACCACGATCTGTGCATTAATTTGGTGAAATAAGTGCCAAATGATAATCGCTAATGTATAAATATTTGAATCTGGAGGGGGAAAGGGTCCAACCTTATTTGTTTTGCAGAAAATGAGGCACGAAGTCCCCAGGCTTGGCATGGTCCGTAACATACCCCCGTTGTTGCTAGATTGGTGAGAAGACCTTCTGCCAAGTGATAAAAACCATGTGAAAAGAGTCCTTAGAAACCTACCTTCCTTATTAGACATCCAACCAAACCACATGTTGATCCAAGATGTTACTATGTTCTGGGATGGAGAAAGGGTCGTATTCCGTTTTGGCAACATAGAAATGACCCCTATTTTGGAGGAAATAGGGGGATCGCTGGACTACCTTGGGACAGTTTCGATCTATTGGTGCCAGAAAATCGCACTCCCCAAGGGTTTCTGAAAAAGAATGACGACCTGGTGTGTCTGAAGAAGTCCTATAAACCCTTCGACTTCCTTAATGGGGGGGAATCGAGGGACAAACATATACTATTGTCCCTATGATTATAACACACATATATCGAGCCTTAGATCGCTGCCAGAAGGGTTTCAAACACTTTAAGGGTTGTAATCTGCTACTACAAATTTGGTTGCTAGAACATTTCCAGAGAGGTCAATACTGCCAAGAATTTCCACGAAGCCCGTAGAACGATCACATAGCCTTTCACCACCCCAAGAGAATGATCTTTATCCCCGATATGTTTGCTCAACCAAAGAATGCTACAGAATGGATGCGGTTTTTTTTGACAACTTGAGTGAGGACCAAGTTCAGTGGATGTTCGAGCGGTTCCCCACCAATGAGTTCATCATCCGATCTAGGGACGCTCCACACTTGGTGTTGATCGGGTTAAAGGGTATACACCCCTATGTTCCTATCAAGGTCGTGAGACAAGCTAGTAGAAAACAGATTATACCACGAGTCTCCAAAATTAGTCACTACAGGGCAGATTTCCAAGATGATATCCCATATAAATGTGAAGCTCAACATATGTGGCCATTGAAGATTATTGTGGAAAGGGACACCATCGAGCCGGATCGATATCACGCAGGGTATGTGTACTTTTACCCATCATGGTTGGAAGACTGCATTGCGGGAATAGTCGAGCCAGGGGTCGGTCGAGCAAACAGAGTCATAGACGAAGTTGCCGAAGCACAGGTGAAGTATAACAGATGGCACAAAAAGAGCTCGTGAGTCCGAGGCTGAGCATCTGGAACAACAAAAGACTGATATGGAATTAATCAATGAGTGGAGGGAAATGGCTACCAGATCAAATGAAAAGCTAGAAAATCTGGAGCAGGGTCTGATGGAGCTGGAAGGGAAGATGAAGAAAAGAGTCATAGACTGCCATAATTCTGAAGGTATCGAAGGAGGGCATCTCGCCAAGGCATACCTGTTGTTGGACATGCGCGACCTAGGGAACCTGATCGATGGAGCCAAGAGAACCAGGCCTGGAGAAGGTCCTTCTGGGACCAAGTATATTAGGCTTATTCGTTTTTGCTTTTCGAATGAAACAAGGCCAAGTGCCATTAGTGACTTACCTTATTGTCGTTTTAGATTTGTCTTATTTATTTCATTAATGAAATGAGGCAATTATTGACATTAAATTCTCCAAATATACTTGTCGCTAGGACTACCTCGGGCACAATGAGGCTCTCAAGTTAGGACGCGGATTTACATTCCCGTAATATGTGTTTAAATAGTGCAATCATTTTTTAGAACTCTCACTAACTTGGTTGCCTTTTGTTTTTCTTTCTTTTTAATTATTCACATCCCCTAAGGTTGGTTCACACATGTTGGCATCATCAGCTTACCACACCAGATCCAGAGGCCCTCCTCCTTCTCCTCCTCCAAGTGCATCAAAAGGAAAAGAGAAAGCTAAGATGGACGATATGAGTGGCGTCAGAAAAGATAACTCCACACATACTGAGAATGTGGAAATTTCTGATGGTCAGAGTACTCCGGCACCAAATGACTTGGTTTTGCGGCTTGAACAGAATATACTTGAACTACAGGGTGAGCTTGAGAAGGTCCGTAGTTCGGCAAAATCATCCCTCACACTAAACGTCCTAGATATCAACCATTCAAATACCCAAAACCCAAAACCTTCAGAATATACCAAACCAATGCCCACAGAATCCTCCCGCACCCCACCAATATACAACCCCTCCTCAAAATCCTTTACCTATACCTACACCTCCTCAACGTCATGCTCCCGACTCAATGTCCGTAAACTACTTATCACACTCCTAAGAATACCCCTAAGCCTACCCCCGATCCCCAAAATTCAACCAATGATCACCACTACACCCAAACTCCTGGCATTCATCAAAACAACCCTATATACATGGAAACCTTACCCCACTCCGCTCAACCAATCTCATATACACTTGAATCCGCCAAAAAGGACCTGCTCATTAAGAACATGGCAAAAGAGCTTAAGAAACTCACAAACCGAGTTCAGGGTGTTGAAGGAGGCAAAGGAATCGAAGGTTTGAATTATGAGGATTTGTGCATTCAGACAGATGTGGAACTGCCGAAGGGTTACAAACCTCCTAAGTTCGAGATGTTCGATGGAACAGGTGACCCAAAAGTTAATTTAATAACTTACTATGATAAGTTTGTAGGGGTCGGAAAGGACGAAAGGATTCGCTTGAAGCTTTTCATGAGAAGCCTTACTGGAGATGCTCTGTCTTGGTACATAAGTCAAAATTCCAAGAATGGGCTAGTTGTGTAAGCATGGCATCAGACTTCATGGATAGGTTCAGATTCAACACGGAAAATGCACCAGACGTCTTCTATATCCAAAACCTCAAGAAGAAGCCCACTGAGACTTTCCGCGAGTATGCTACTCGATGGAGGTCAGATGCAGCGAAGGTCAGGCCGGCATTAGATGAAGAGAAGATGAACAAGTTCTTTGTCAGGGCTCAGTATCCACAATATTATGAAAGGTTAATGGTAATCGAGAATCACAAGTTCTCTGATATCATCAAGCTCGGAGAAAGGATCGAGGAAGGAATCAAAAGTGGAATGGTGACAAATTTTGAGGCACAACAGGCCACGAATAAACCACTACAATCAGGTGGCATATCAAAGAAGAATGGAGTGGCAACAATAATGGTTGCCAGGTCCAAAATCTCCATTTGTGTACCAAACACCTCCACCCACATACCAACCTTCACCTCCTAGATATCCTCAAACCCCTACTGCCTACCATACCTATAATACCCAACCAACCTATTTATCATTCACCTCTAGCTCGTCCAAATTACCAAAAACCCAGGCCCAATTTTGATCGCAAACCACCCAGATAATACACCCATATTGCTGAACCCTTTGACCAATTGTATGAAAGATTAAAAGTTGCTGTATATGTCACCCCTATTCCCACCGTGGCTATGGAAAACTCCTCACAATGGGCCAACCCAAACAAGACGTGTGCAAATCATTCTGGTATGAAAGGACATACTATTAATGAATGTCGCACCCTGAAAGATAAGATCCAAACACTGATTGATACAAAGGTCATACATGCAAAAGAAACCACACCCAATATCCGCAACACCCCCTCCCAAATCATAGGGGTGAAGGAGTCAATGTAATAGAAACTGATGAAGAATGAGATCCCGAGGGATCAAGGACTTATTTGGGAAGGTGATTACCTTAAGAAACTGGCAGTCACGCTCAATCCCATTGTGGTACAGATACAGCCGCTAGTCAAAGTTGAGGTAGCCTCATCGGCTCCCTTTGAAATAGAAGTGACACCACCTGCAGCTACACCTGCTCCGTTTGAGGTAGAAGTATCCACACCTTTCACTGTGACGGTGACATTCACACCACCCTTCAGTTCCAACGATGTACCTTGGGATTATGTTGTCGAGGCTAGGAGAGAGAGGAAAGCAAAGATGGAAGAGTCCGGCGCTGCACAAGGGATGACCAGAACGGGCAGAATTTACACACTTGAGCATTTGGGGGAGACCAGTAAGCAAGCTTCTAACAAACAACCTGTCATTGAAACTGGTCTGGATGACCTCTGGAGGAAAGTACAAGCAAGGGAGTATTCTGTTGTTGATCATCTGAATAAGACTCCCGCCCAGATATCCATCTTACTGTTGCTGCAAAATTCTGAAGCACACAGGAATGCTCTGATCAAGGTACTGAATAAAGCATATGTGCCCAACAACATTACTAGCGGAGAAATGGCCAATATGGTGGGACAAGTGTTGGAAATCTATAAGATCACCTTCCATGAAGATGAATTGCCACTTGAAGGATTAAGCCACAACAGGGCACTGCACATCACAGTGCAATGTGAAGACAAGTTCATTGCCAGAGTTCTAATAGACGGAGGGTCCAGCCTCAACATCTGTCCGCTGACAACTCTGAAAAGGTTGGGCAAGGACGTACATGAAATACAAGAAGGATCTATGAATGTGAAAGCATTCGATGGGTCACAAAGAGCCACAAATGGAGAAACCAACCTATGTTTCCAAATGGGTCCTACCTGGTTCGATGTTGAATTCCAGGTGCTAGACATATCCGCCTCCTACAATCTGCTGCTGGGACGACCTTGGATACATGTCGATGGAGTTGTCGCATATACTTTGCACCAAGAGGTAAAATTTGAATGGAACCATCAAGAAGTGATCATCCATGGAGATGGGAGCAACCCCATTTACACCAGTCAGACTGTTCGTAGAAAATAGAAGGAAGTTAGGTGGAGAAACCTACCATCGCATCGAACGGGTTAAGGCGATTGAGAAAGATAAATGGTGGACTAGAAAAATAGAGAGCATACTGGCATGGGTAGGGTATGAACCTGGTAAGGGGCTTGGTAAAAAACTTCAAGGTATCTCTAAACTAGTACAGTTGAAGCGCTATGGCAGAACCTTCGGGCTCGGATATCAGTACACCTGGCAGGAATATCAGAATTGGTCACCACCATGGCGTGGTCCATGTCACACCTCCTTTATGTTCCACAACCCTATTAGGTGGTTGAGTTAGAAGATTTTTTCCAATTAAAGTGACGTTTTGAAAGGGATTATTTATTATTTGGATTCTTCACTTGGAATTGAGTTTTGGTGTTCCAAATCACCTTTTATTTGAATCCCCTTTCAGAAGGAAGGTTTGACTCTTATTTATGGTCTACGAAAATAAAAGTCTGAGTAAGGAATTATGTTGACCGAGGGGAAGGTGTAAGGCACCCCTTGAGTCTCGTGGTTCTAGCACGGTCGCTTTATACTAATGTAAGGCTTAAATAAAATTTGTAGCTATTCTTGTATTTTATTGATTATGGCTTATCTATTACAATTTAATTAATTATTGTACTTTTTTTGTGTTCACCTAGGAACGGTACGCGCACAAGGTATTCTTCTCTGAAGTTAAATGTATACACATGGTTATAACATAATTATTTTAAATCTAAAGGCATCGAGACGCGGGATGCGCACATGATCCTTTTATTATTGAGCATATCAATCTAGGGCTCGGGTATGAACACATGGGCTAATATTTAAAATACATCTAAAGTTTTTCTAGTATTTTAGAGTATTTCAATTATTTTCAGATTCGAGACATTTATTTGTATAATTTATTATTACTAAGATTATTTTGCCAAAGTTGCACGAACGCGAATATTGGTTAATTTTGGGAATCGTAATTATGTCACGTGAACGTGTACACAATCACGATAATTTCTTATTAATCACGCCTAAAGCAATCTACGATGTTCATTATTCTTCCTAAACTTGGAGATTATTGTAGTCAGTGGATGCAGAGTAAAACTATATACTATTAAAGTTCTAGCAAAAAGCAGATCATTGCCATGGACTGAAGAACTTATATCGCATACCAATGACCAACTAGGAGCTTAACTATGTTATCAAAATACATGGCATCAGATTCAGTTGATTAATTTATGAAATAATATTACAAAATGAAGTTGCAGACCACCAATATAAGAATGAATTTTCAGTAACATAGTTCTTGCAATCAGTAATATGTCATGATAATGAATATTTGCGAAACTTGATTCCTGTGTATGACACAGGCAACTATAATCTTACAAATCTAAGGCAATTACCACTAGAAGTGAATAATATATGCATTATTTAGTGAATTACAATAAACCAACGCTAAGGAATTTCATCAAGAATAATGTCGATTGACCAAACGAAACTTTCACTTCCCTAAATATCCTAACTGCTGAAATTATTAACGTAAAAATATATAATCCATTTGAACACAAAATCTACTTCAACAACTAAAATAGAAAAATCTGACCAAACCTAATACTTAACATAATAAGCTCAAGAACACCGTAAATGGAGAAACAAATTGAAATCATGTATACGACATGATAACATAGACGCAAAGAATCAAACTAAAACATTCATGAAAGCACAATAAATACATGAAATAATCTTAAAGTGAGAAAGGAAACTTTATTATTGATGAAAAAAGCCAAAAATTTGCAACTCAATCGGAGTAACAAAGCAATAATCATTGGACTGAAACACCAAAATTGCGAGCCGGAACTTCGAATCGACACCGGAAACCTCGACTCCTCCACCTCAAATTGATCTCAAACTAAACTCATTTTGCTTCACGTGCTTCTTTTCCCATTAAAACTTAGACAAAGAAAATTTATATTTGAAGTGAAATCTATAAACTGAAAAATGGAAACAAACTGTTTTTCTCTTCTTCTTTGTTCTGATTTTTTGTTTATGGATTAATGATGGAGTTGATGCCATTTTTTTCTCTCTCTTGTGTATCTGCGTGTTTTTTTGTCCCCTTTTTCTTGTTGTGATCTTTTCCTTAAAATAAGAGAATGTTCATCCTCTATCCCATCACGTGCAAAACAGTTTTTTAAAAAATCTCCTAAGGGATATGGGGNGGGTAAGTTGTGAAGGAGTTGGGGACGTGAGGGAGTGGGAAATATGAGAGTTTAACAAAAATAGAGAATTTAGGGAATTGGGATTGTTCGTGTAAAGTAAGATTAGGAGAAATCTTTTGTTTTGTTCATTTTGTTACCTTTTTTTTTTGTTCTTTCGTTAGTTACTTACTTTCTTTCTTTTCTTTTCTTTTCTTTTTTGTTTATATGACTCTTACCTTCTTTTCTTTTTTTGAAATGAAGAAAAGGTAAAGTAAACTACATAGTTGAAGATATTAGTCAACTACCTTAATACTTAAATATTATATACATAAGAAAACTATATATATACACTATAGTTTAAATTATACTAAAAAAATGTCATAGCTTACATTTAAAATTCTAGCTATATATATATATATATATATATATATATATATGTATGTATGTATGTATGTGTATATGTATGTATGTACACATGTAATTGTGATTTTTTGTTTATTTTTTTAAAATAGAAATAAAATTTGTACTCTAACAATGTGAGTACTTATTTTTTTTTTTAAAATAAAATCTACTAAGAGAAAGATAAAAGTTTAAAATACGATTAGACCTAGAAGAAATATTTACACTAAAGCAGTATAAAATTTGAGCGTGGTAAAAATTAGTTGTTCATAGCATGCCCCTCTTTGCTTGGAAACATGAAGAGTTTTCAGGCAAAGAAAATGAACAATGTGACTGATTTTTGACCTCCCTATTATTTATAAAGGAAAAGAAGAGAAAAGAAGGGGTTGCGACCGAGCCTTGATTTTAGGCAGCCTACATATCCCGGGTTATTGGAGAATCAGGTCACATGTAGTTCAAGAAGAGTGATGAGTATGTTTAGATGGAGAGTCGAGCGAAGTTCCGTCGAGGTTCCGATCTGGGGTTCCTACTATTACATCAACATGAAAATAAAATTACATACTCTTGAAATCTAAGAGTTACAGAATTCTTATTTAAATGCCATCTGGAGTCTTGTCTTGATTCTTGACTTGCTACCTTTATTGACTTTAGAGTGAAACTTGATGCTCTCCGATATAACAGACTATGAAATATTCTCACAGTCTTGTTTCTTTATCAGATAATGAGAAGCTGGATCTTGATACTCTATGTATAAGCGTACATTATGTCAAACCGGTTGCGGCTGGTATTAAGATCAAACATTCCATTTTCTCCGGCAAGAACTGGAATTTTATTTTTGCACATCCAATATGTGCTTCGCAGAAAAACCTACAACCCATCAAAAACAAACAAAACAAACAAAACATTTTTGCCCCAGTTTGCACTGGGAAATTTTTGTGAGTTATTGAAAACACATTAATCTATCTTTTCTGTTGCAGAATAAAGAATTGAATTTTTTTTTTTTGAATAATAAGGGATGTCGTACCCTATGCTGGCATAAAGTAATGCAACCAGAGGATGTAGTACCCTGTGTTGGCAATAAGATGAGGCGTGTGGCATTGTGAGATGCTACTAGGGAATGTCGTATCCTATGTTGGCAAAAAATAATGCAACCAGGGGATGTAGTACCCTGTATTGGAAATAAGATGAGGCTCGTGGCACTGTGAGATGCTACTAAGGAATGTCGTACCCTATGTTGGCAATAAAATGCAACCGGGGGATGTAGTACACTGTGTTTTGCAAAACGTAATGCCGCTAGGGGATATAGTACCCTGTGTTGGCGATAAGATGAGGTTCTTGCAACTCTAAGATGCTACTAGGGAATGTCGTACCCTATGCTAACAATGAGAAATACAATCAGGGGATGTAGTATCCTGTGTTGGCAATAAGATGAGGCTCGTGGCACTCTAAGATGCTACTAGTGAATGTTGTACCTTGGCACTAAAATTCAACCAGGGGATGTAGTACCCTGTGTTGGAAATAAGGTGAGGCTCGTGGCTCACTAAGATTCTAATAGGGAATGTTGTACCCTATGTTGGCAATAAAATGAGGCTCGTGGCGCTCTAAGATGCTACGAGGGAATGTCGTACCCTATGTTGGCAGAAAGTAATGTAGCCAGGGGATGTAGTACCCTGTGTTGGTGATAGGATGAGGCTCGTGGCACTCTGAAATGCTATCAGAGAATGTCGTACCCTATGTTTGTAATAAAATGAGGATCGTGGCGCTCTAAAATGCTACTAGGGAATGTCGTACCCTATGTTGGCAACAAGTAATTCAACTGAGGATGTAGTACCCTGAGGTGAAGATAGGGTATTCCCTATAATGAAATTAAAAATAACATGATTACATGTATATTAGAAGCAAAATCAAGGATTTGAGAACTTCACTTGGTGATGTTCGTCCTTCCATGAATTGTTTCCTAAAATTGTTATATTCCTATTCTGAACAAAGAAATATTCGTTAGTTTTAAAATGGTGGTCAGTTTGTGGCCTTGATCTCTTGGGCGACTTGACCTAGTGTCCATTGCACTTGTTAGAACAACTAGCTCTGTCAATAGTCGTACGAATTATCGGGAGATTCTGTCTTTACTTTCTAGAGATCTTCTTTGTCAACATCAAATCCTGCCTATTTTGCGCCTATCCCAATTTGTGTTTGTGGTGCAAACAACCTTGCTCCTAAAACAACTTTTAACTGAGTAACCTTTGTTGACCCTTGACACATTGTTCAGTCCTTTAAGAGTTTTGCTCATCAGGGAAAATCAAAGATGGATTTTTGCCTTTGCCCATGATGTTCACGCCCATAAAGTTTTGCTTCATATAACAGGAAAAATGTAGCCAATTTTGCGGTCTATTCTTTGCTTTGCTTTGAAAAAATTAGATTAAAAAGGACTCAAAAAGAATAGTACGAAAGAAAACAAGAAGGTTAACTAATAGGTATTACAACTCAATCAAGAAGTGTACCTTTCAAAGAAGAAAAATAAAAATAGAAAGGACTTATCTGGAGGAATATGCTAACTTCAATTAACATTACATGCACTTTGGACTGGATGCCCGATCCGTTTGAATTGTCTAATTCTCAAAATTTGTTATAAACTTCACTTTGAAACTGAGTTCTTTGTCTTAACCATGCTTGTGTCGGGATATAAGAAGCTTTAAATCGATCAACGATTTCCTTTGTGGGTTTTCACCAATTGACCTCTCTCATTTGCCTTTATCTCAACTCACCATTACCTTATAGTGCCCGTGAAGGTTTTCACCAATAAGACTTTCTCATTTATTTTTCTCTCTTTACAATGGATGAGGCATCACCCGTAGTATACTGACTTAGCATTCATGAAAGTTGATCAGAAGGTCTTAGTAGGGAAAGGTAAAAAGAGCTATTCAACTGAATTACAACTATTGGAACCATTTTGATGGAACAACCATCAAAAATGAAATAAAATCATGCCCCGGATTATTTGAATATTGGGGAAATGTGGATTTTTGTTTTGGCGTGACCGAACCCCAGAGTGAGGATGCCTACGTATCCTTTCAGAATCAGGTCGGACGTAGTTCAACTAACATGAACTTGTTTTGATGATGATTTTTTTTTCTTTCTTTTTCTCTTTTTCTTTGATTTTTTTTTTTATATATTTTATTTTTTTTTACTTTTGATTCTTTTTTTAAGTACATTGGTTCCAAAAGAAGGGAAAACAAAGAAATATAAATAAGGCTTCAAAGGGCTAATTAGGGTTGACCAGTGTTTGGGTAGCGAGAATGATAGCCTTTCGTCATCCCAACCTGAGAATGCTAAGTATAAAAATTCCCCCAATAGAGGCATGTCAGACATAATATCTCTTGACCGCATCTGCGTTGACGGATATATCAGCTTCTATATTTGCCAAGTGTAGAGCTCCTTTTGACAATACTTTCTTGATGAGGTAAGGACCTTGCCAATTCGAGGCGAACTTTCCTTTTGCTTTTTCCTAGTCCGAAAAGATACGTTTCAAAACAAGTTTCCCTACCTCAAATTTTCTTGGGCGCACTTTCTTGTTGTAAGCGCGTGCCATTCTTTGTTGGTATAATTGACCAAAACAAACTGCCGCCAAACATTTTTCATCAATTAAACTCAATTGTTCCAATCGGGACTTGACCCAGTCAGTGTCTTCAATCCCTGCTTCAACAATGATTTGGAGAGAGAGAATATCAACTTCGACAGGTATGACTACTTCAGTGCCATAAACCAACAAGTAGGGTGTTGCGTCAACTGATGTATGGACAGTTGTCCGGTATCCCAAAAGAGCAAAAGGCAGTTTCTCATGCCATTGTCTAGACTCTTGGACCATCTTCCTT
The DNA here is from genome assembly GCA_005239525.1 of Nicotiana knightiana. Taxonomy (NCBI): domain Eukaryota; kingdom Viridiplantae; phylum Streptophyta; class Magnoliopsida; order Solanales; family Solanaceae; genus Nicotiana; species Nicotiana knightiana. The sequence continues at coordinate 13,973 of ML370406.1, read as the reverse complement.
AGAATCTTCTTGATGTTCTTATTCGCAGCTTCAACAGTTCCATTAGCTTTGGGCCNGGGAATCTCAACTTCCGCAGGTATGACTGCTTCAGTGCCATAAACCAGCAAGTAGGGCGTTGCGCCAACTGATGTACGGACAGTTGTCCGGTATCCCAAAAGAGCAAAAGGCAGTTTCTCGTGCCATTGTCTAGACCCTTGGACCATCTTCCTAAGAATCTTCTTGATGTTCTTGTTTGCAGCTTCAACAGCTCCATTAGCTTTGGGCCGGTAAGGAGTAGAATTGTGATTCTCAATTTTAAATTGTTCGCATACCTCCTTCATCAGATGACTATTGAAATTAGAAGCATTATCTATAATAATGGTTTTTGGAATACTGCCTTCAATGTAATAGCTTCCACCCATTTGGTGAAGTAATCAATTGCAACCAAGATGAATTTGTGCCCATTTGAAGCTTTTGGCTCGATTGGGCCACTGACATCCATTCCCCAAGCAACAAAAGGCCAAGGAGCTGACATAGGATATAACTCTAAAGGAGGCGAGTGAATCAAATCACTGTGAATCTGACACAGGTGGCACTTGCGAACAAAAAGAAAGCAATCTCGTTCCATAGTAAGCCAATAATATCCTGCCCGAAGAATTTTCTTTGCTAGAACATATCCATTCATGTGCGGATCACAAACTCCTNTTGCGAACAAAACGAAAGCAATCTCGCTCCATAGTAAGCCAATAATATCCTGCTCGAAGGATTTTCTTTGCTAGAACATACCCATTCATGTGCGGACCACAAACTCCCGAATGCACCTCATTCATAATGATTTCAGCTTCTTTGGCATCCACACATCTCAACAAATTCAAATCCGGAGTTCTTTTGTATAAGATTTCCCCACTCAAAAAGAAACCATTAGAGAGTCGCCTAATAGTTCTCTTTTAATCCCTATTAGCATGTTCCGAATATTCTCTTGTTTTTAGATACTGTTTGATATCACAGTACCATGGTTCACCATCTAGTTCTGCTTCAATTGTATTGCAATAACCATGTTGATCCCGAATTTTAATTTCTAATGGTTCAATATGAGTATTACTCGTATATGGGAGCATTGAGGACAGGGTGGCCAAGGCATCAGCTAATTCATTGTGAAACCTGGGAATGTACCTGAACTCAATGAACTTGAACCTTTTGCTAAGATCTTCCACGCATTGTCTATATGGAATGAGCTTGATGTCTCGAGTCTCCCAATCACCTTGAGCCTGGCGAATAAGCAAATATGAATCTCCCATTACCAACAGTTCATGCACATTTAGGTTTATTGCCATGTTTAGACCCATGATGCAAGCTTCATATTCTGCCGTGTTGTTTGTAAAGAATAAACGAAGTCGTGTCATGGAAGGGTAATGTTTCCCAGTAGGTGATATAATAATTTCTCCAATCCTTACGCCTTTGATGTTGACAGCCCCATCAAAGTATAGTTTCCAAGTTTGACTGTCATCTTGGGCTATTTCTTCAATTAAATTAACCTTTTCATCTAGTAAATATGTGTTCAAAGATTCATATTCATCATCAACCGGGTTTTCTGCCAGATGATCAGCCAAAGCTTGTGCCTTCATGGCAGTGCGAGTGACATAAACAATATGAAACTCTGTGAGCAGGATTTTCCACTTTGCCAATCTACCAGTTGGCATCGGATTTTGAACGATGTACTTCAGGGGATCCATTCGGGATATGAGGTAAGTCATATAGGCCAAAAGATAGTGCATAAGCTTCTGAGCGACCTAGGTTAAGTCACAACATATTCTTTCCAAAATAGTGTATTTTTCGTCATAAGTNTAGGCCAAGAGATAATGCCTAAGCTTCTGGGCGACCCAAGTTAAGGCGCAACATGTCCTTTCCAAAAGAGTGTATTTAGCCTCATAAGTGGTGAACTTTTTGCTCAAATAATAGATTGCTTGTTCCTTTTTGCCTGTGGCATCATGTTGACCCAGAACACAACCAAAAGAACTATCCATTACTGAAAGATATAAAAACAGAGGCCTACCAGGTTCCGACGGGACCAAAACAAGGGGATTTGACAAATATTCTTTGATCTTATCAAAAGCTTCTTGGAACTCATCTGTCCACTTGATAGCAGCGTTCTTTTTCAACAATTTGAAAATGGGCTCACATGTGGTTGTAAGCTGCGCAATGAACCTGCTGATATAGTTTAACCTCCCGAGTAAACTCATGACTTCTGTTTTGTTCTTCGTGGGAGGCAACTCTCGAATGGTCTTTATCTTGGAGGGATCTAACTCGATGCCTCTTCGGCTAACTATAAAACCCAAAAGTTTCCCATAAGGAACTCCAAATGTACATTTGGCTGGATTGAGTTTGAGATTATACCTTCGTAGCCTTTCAAAGAACCTTTTCAAGTCTTGCACATGATCAGCTTGTGTTCTGGACTTAATGATCACATAATCAACGTACACTTCAATCTCTTTGTGCATCATATCATGGAATATGGTTGTCATGGGCCTCATGTAAGTTGCCCCAGTATTCTTCAAACTAAATGGCATGACCCTATAACAATAATTTCCACATGGAGTGGTGAAGGCGGTCTTTTCTTCATCTTCTTCATCCATCAGAATTTGGTGATACCCGGCATAACAATCCATAAAAGATTGGATCTCGTGTTTACCACAATTGTCAACAAGAATATGAACGTTGGGTAAGGGAAAGTTGTCCTTTGGACTTGCTTTGTTTAGAACCCTATAGTCAACACAAACTGTTGAATCAAGTCACTGCATGGTTTTGAAGATTGACAAATGTCAACCCAGTTGAACCAGGTCCATCAGGGCAAACATATTCAAACAGACTCATTGGCGTGAGAAGCGTCCATGCACAGGAGATAAACATTATCTGGGAACTAAGAGGTTATCTCCTAAGCGAAAAGATTGCAAATTGATAAGAAGATAGAGTTCGATTTCAGGTAGGACAGAATCGAGATCAAGGAAGTTGAGATAAACTCAAATCGAGATCAAGGAAGTTGAGATAAACTCAAACTCTTCCACCAAGGAAGAGTTGCACTAGAACTGAACAACAACATATCAACTACTGACTCTATAAAGTGTTGAAGCATTCCTGCTGAAAAATTAACGCACAAACACAGAAGTGAAACAAGAACTGAAAGAAAAATTACCCAAGCAATCTTGCAAGCAGAATCCTTGTGCGACACAAAAGCTACTTGAACCAACTAGAAGAACCAGTTCCATCTGTTGTCTTTTGAGTGTAGTTGTTTGTAGTAGGTGATTACATATTGTATCTTTCAGCTTTATCTAGAAGCAATTGTAATAGGTACACATTGTTCAAGTTAGAGTTAACTTGAAGTTTGTCCCAAATAGCTAGAGGCTAGTTTTCCACAAAGGGATTAGAGTTAGTCCTTAGGTATACAAAAGAGTTTATTCTGTAAATGTTGTTTGGCTCATTGATATAGTGGAGAGTTTGGGAAAATCCTACTGGGAAGTAGTTCGTGGTTTTTTCACCTTTGAGCCAGGTGTTTTCCACGTAAAAATTGATGTGCTCTTTAAATTCTGCAATTACTTTCCGCAAACTGTAGAAGTTGGAACACTAAGAAGAACCAGGTTCTTCTATAGAGACTGCACTCGAAAATTGGACACCACACAAATCAC
>ML370405.1:0-34786 GCA_005239525.1 Nicotiana knightiana | reverse complement strand
TTGTGACCGATATTCGGTAATTTGTAATAGTGAGCGATTCAGCTCCGTGTATCTTTTTATGTAGATATTATGTGTGGATAGGGTGTCACGTCGCCACGGGTATGTTATTTGGTCGGGTTGCACGCTGCAACAGTGTGATGATGAGTCAGGTTCCTATATTTATTTTTCTTGTGTTTTACTTCCTATTTTCTGAGGAAAGTCCATATTAGTTGCGTGAATCGAGTAGTCCCTTCCTGAGTCATTTCTTATTTATCATGTTAGAGTTTGGCCTATTGGCGCGATGTGGTATCATGTGAGACTGTTGGTCATGTCTGGGATGATTTTTTATCTGAACAGTTCATACTGGGTGAGACGAGATTATTGGATCAGGGATCAGCGCGATAAGATTATGTGAAATACATTAAAGGACAGTTACCCTTATTGGGTTGTAATGAGGTGATGATTCTAGTCAAGAGGAGATATTCAATGGTTTGTTAACTTTGCAGTTGGTTATGAATTTCTACACATCTCCTCCGTTGTGGTGGCATCGCCAGCATTATAGCAGGATGTATATATATATCATAAGGTGCATTGGGAGCATCAGATTCGTGGAATTTTGGTTATTAAGGTTCAGGGAACATCATCCTGATTGGATGATGAAGTATGCGGTGTATGGCGCTAAATTCAGCAAAAGTATGTAGTCATGTTGTGGTACCTCGTGTGGTAGTTGATACAGTGTTTATATATTGGAACCAGGTCTGGCAGAGAATTTCAGGTGCTGGAACTGGATTCTGAGCTTATTATATGGATAAAAGAAGAAATCTTAAGATTTGATCAAGCTAATGTACTCAACTGGGTTGTGGTAGCACAGATAGGTGCTCGAGATGTTAAACAGTGATTTCAGATAACTCCATAGTAGTTCTTAGCACGTTCGAGGACAAACATCTGTTTAAGTGAGGGAGAATGTAGCGACCCGACCGGTCGTTTTGAGCTCTAGCGCGTCGTTTAGCGGTTTGAAGACATGAACAACTCAATTTCAGGTATTATGACTTGTAGGTGTGGTCGGAATTGAATTTCGGGAATTTCGGAGTCAACAGTGATTACCAGCTCAACAGTGAACACCAGCTCAACCCTCTTGATTCCCAATGCTACCCCCAGAGCTGGCCCACCAGGTCCCGGACTCATATAATCATACCTTTCAGAATGAGCCTCATGTTGAGAATGAAAAGTTCACAAGGAATGAAGAGCGAGATGAAATGTCCAGAAAGCTGAAAGGTATAGAGCAATCCTTAAGAACATACAAGGGAGGGGAAATCGGATTAACGTGTCTTACAATGACTTGTGTATGTTCCCTGATGTTCATCTGCCCGCGGGGTTTAAAATGATGTTCATCTGCCCGCGTGGTTTAAAATGCCAAAGTTAAACTTGTACCAGTAGACCATCTGAGGGGTTATTGCAGTGAAATGAGAAGTTTTGGGGGGAAAGATGAGTTGCTGATGGCGTATTTCAGTGAGAGCTTGAGTGGGGCAGTGATAACTTGGCTTTTTGCCTCGTTTTTCGTGCCTTTATACATGAATTTTGGATACAATTTTACACAAAATGGCTCCGAAAGCTTACACGATGTGCTTGTTGCAGAATTGAACCAGAAATGAAGGCATTCAGTCTAAAATATGCTCAAAATAGGAGTGGATCCGGCACAAGGATCAAACCCAACAAGGTTGCTCAAGACAACAAGGCCACCGCGGACGCGGTCGTGGTTTCGCGAACCGCGGTGACTTTCCAGTGAGCTCAGAAATTAAGACCATCATCCACCGCGGCCACGGCCGTGGTCTTGGTTTCGCGGACCGCGGTGCCTTTCCAGTGAGCTCAAAAATAAGACCATCGTCCACCGCGGCTGCGGTCGAAGTTTCGCGGACCGCGGTGGAGTTCCAGTGAGATCCAGAAAATTGCAAGTCCTCACCGCGGCCGCGGTCAAAGTTTGGCGGACCGCGGTGGCAATCCAGTGAGGTCCCAATATTTTCGCGGTCCGCGGTGGTCCTGCAGGGGTATTTTTGTCCGAAATTTTGCAGACTATAAATAGACTATTATGTAAACATTAGAGAGTTGGAACATATCAGCTGTTTTTCAAAGTAGAGAGCTCGTGAATATTTTAGGGTTTTAATTTCTTTAGCTTTATTCTTGCATTTTTAACATTGAAAACTTTAATTTCATTGTTAGGAATCAATTAAATGGGCTATTCTTATTCTTTATCATTGTTCTCATCTTTGATTATGAGTAGCTAGACCCATTAGCTAGGGTTGTGGCTCAACCCTAGTGTGGGTATGTAATGGGGTTTTGAAATTAAGGTTGGAAAATTAATGGGTGTTGGCTATTTTGGCTATTTAGAGGTTTTTATTGCTATAATTAGTGGTTGAAAACACTAATTAACCTTTTCATGACTTGGGTCTTTCTTGAGAAAGAAGACTTGAGTCTAGAAATTTGCCTAATAGGAAATTAGGGCATTATCAAGAGATTGGTAGTCCCGATCAAAGGGGTTAAGCCCAGAAATGGTAAAACCCTACTTGATCCCTAGTTAACGGGTTAAACCTCGAGAGAGTAACACCCTACCTAGGCCTATATTTCTTGATTATTGGGCACCCAATTGGACTCAAGAGAGGCAATTAGGGTATAATCACTCAAACTACCGAGAGGTATAGAGTGAGCACCTTCGTGCTTTAGTTATAGCTATATCCCTAGAAAATTCCCTGACCTTAGAATTGAATCACTTTGTGTATCCACCTAGGCAACAGACACGACCCTAGTGCCTTTATCAATATTAGAAAACAACAACAAAAACAAAACAAAGTTAGTCATTAATTAGCTTACAAACAATAGAATACACTCAGCATAGTTCAACACCAACCAATGTTTAGAAGTGCAATTAGAAACACTCGAGCCTTCTAGATCACTTATACACTCACTCCCATCTATAGGCTCCCTGTGGATTCGATCTCGAAAAGCTACACGACCCTTATTTTCATACTTATATAGTAGTGTGGGTGAGGCGCTGTCACTTTTTGGCGCCATTGCCGGGGAGCTTTAACGGTGTGACTATATTTGTGACTAGAAGCGTAGTGTGTTTTTCTTTCCTTTTATTTTTAACTCCCTTGTTTTGTGTACTTCGGTACAATGGCCGATCCTCTAGGAAATGTGGTTCCGGGGGAGGAGGTTAATGACAATCAAGAAGATGAAATCAATCAAATTCCTCCACAAAGAAGAGGCTGACAGGCCAATATTCAGGATGATGTTCCAGACCCTCCCCCACCTCCAGCTTCTAGAGCTGCTCCTCGGGTCCTTCCAAACAAGGGGTATGCTAGTGCAATAGTCCCGCCAAGGATTCGAGCGGGGAACTTCCAAATCAAAAATGTTATGCTGACTCTCCTAGAGCAAAGAGGATACTTCACCGGAGCTGCCCACCAGAATGCCTATAAGCATCTCAAAGGCTTTGTTGATACATATTGTGGGAGTATGCAAACTAATGTGTCTGAGGAAGCATTAAGGATACGGTTGTTCCCATCCTCACTTAGGGGAAAAGCATTGGATTGGCTTGAGCGTCTCCCAAACCATTCTATATCCACTTGGGACGAGCTTGCAAATAAATTTATTGCAAAGTTTTTCTCCCCAAGCCACATGGCAGCCATGCGAGATGATATTTTGGCATTCAAACAAGAGCCAATGAGTCCCTACATGAAATATGGGAATTCTATAGAACCATGGTCAAGGAATGTCCTAACAATGACATGAACGAGGCTATGATACAACAAACATTCTACCGGGGAATCAATACGGTAAATCAATGTGTGGTCAACCAATTGGCCGGTGGTAATTTTATGAAGTTGACATACCCCGAGGCATGTGAGATTCTTGATGAAATGGCCGACACATCTTCGGCTTGGAAAAGTAGAGTAAATGTGCCTCAAGGGGAAACCAGTGTGAATAGTCTCCACAAGGAACTCCAAGAACAAGGGCAAGCAATTGCCGAGCTTACGACAACCATGAACCAACTTGCTAAAGCCCAACTCCAACATTTGCAAGGGCCTAAGGAAGTAAATGCTATGGAAGCAGTTCATATGCAAGGAAACCAAAGGAGACCTCGGGGGAATGTTAGGCAAAACCATGGTGATCAAGGTGATCAAGGGCCAAGTGGTCATGAACAAGATGAAAGTTACAATGACCAAGATGAGAATGTTATGTATGCAAACAACTACCACGGGCAAGGTAATACACAAAACTGGGGGAACCAAAGGCCATGAAACTGGAACAATAACAATGCTAGAAATTGGAGCAATACCAATGATCTTCAATGGAACAACAATAATGACCGACAATGGGGGAACAACAACGAAGGGAATTGGAATGGAACAAATAAAAACAACAATTGGGGAGGTGAAGGTAATCGAGGGTCGGGTTTTCAAAGGCCCCCGATGTACCAACAACCAAGCAACCCTCCTCCATATCAATCTCATGGGCAAAGTTCTTCAAGCTCAAAAATGGGTCAGATAGAAAAAATGTTCAAACATATGATGGAGAGGAATGCAAAATCCGATGCCCAAATATCCTCTCACACTACTTCCATCTGAAATCTTGAAGTACAAATGGGCCAGATTTCACAAGCCTTAAACACACGCCCGAAGGGTGCACTACCAAGTGATACGGTAGTGAACCCCAAGGGTGGGAACAACAACAACACCGGTCATGCTATAAGGGTAACCACTCGGAGTGGAAAAGGTGTGGAGGCAAGTACTTCGGGGAAAAAGAAGGTTGTTGATGATAATGAAGTTGTACCCCAAGATGAGCTACCAGCTGATGTGGAGCAAGCATTGGATGAGCCAAGTGAAGGTGAGGTAAGAATTGACATTCATGACAATAGGGAGGATTTGGATAGAAGTGTGAGCCTGTCTAGGGAACACATAATTGACATGCCGGAGCCGGTGGCCCCAAAGGCACCATTGCCTAGGCCACCTCCCCCCTATCCTCAGAGATTGGCAAAACAGAAGCAAGAGACCAAATTAAAAAGTTCTTTGATATGATGAAGACTCTTACCATAAATGTTCCTTTGGTTGAGGCCTTGGAGCAATGCCAGGCTACGCTAAGTTCATGAAGGACTTGGTGACAAAAAAACGATCCATGGAATATGAGACCATTAAGATGACTCACCAAGTGAGGGCTATTGTTCACTCCATGGCACAAAAACTTGAAGATCCGGGTGCCTTCACTATTCCTTGCACAATTGGGAGTGCAGACTTTGCAAAAGCCCTATGTGATCTTGGGGCAAGCATAAATTTGATGCCATATTCTGTGTTCAAGACCTTGGGGATCGGACAACCTAAGGCGACCTCTATGCGTTTGAAAATTGCGGACCGATCAATGAAGAGGCCCCTAGGTATTATTGATGATGTCTTAGTGAGAGTGGACAAGTTCATATTGCCAGCAGATTTTGTTATCCTCGACTGTGAGGTTGATTTTGAGGTCCATATTATCTTGGGGAGGCCTTTCCTTGCCACCGGGAAGGCCTTGGTCGATGTTGAAGCTGGGGAACTTACACTCAGAGTTGGTGATGAAAAAGTGGTTTTCCACGTGTGCAAGTCTATGAAGCAGCCCAACAGCACCGAAGTGTGCTCTTTTATGGACCTCGTGTCCGAGGTTATTATTAATGAAACCAGCGTTATGATCCATGTTGATGATCCTGTGGAGTTGGCCTTGTTGAATCACGAAGAATCAGTGGTGGATGGTGTGCTTGAGAGCACCCATGCCCTTCAAGGCTTGGGGTCTTATTCCTATGCTCCCAGAAATTTGTCATTGGACTTTGAGAACAGGAAGACTCCACCAACAAAGCCATCCATTGAAGAACCTCAGAATATGGAGTTGAAGCCACTTCCTTCCCACCTCAGGTATGAATACCTTGGTCCCTCTTATACTTTACCAGTTATTCTTTCCTCTTGCCTAACACAAGCGCAGGTTGGCTCAACTTTAAAAGTGCTAAGGAGGAGGAAAAAAGCAATCGGTTGGACCTTGGATGATATTCGGGGTATTAGCCCCGCCTTTTGCATGCACAAGATTATATTGGAGGATGGAGCCAAACCCTCTGTTGAACAACAAAGAAGACTCAATGAAGCTATGCAAGATGTGGTGAAAAAGGAGATCATAAAATGACTTGATGCGGGTGTGCTCTATCCAATTTTGGATAGTGATTGGACTTCTCTGGTCCAATGCGTTCCGAAAAAGGGTGGAATGACAGTGATAAAAAATGATAAGAATGAGCTCATTCCTACAAGAACGGTTACCGGATGGCGGGTGTGCATGGACTACCGCAAGCTCAACATGGTGACCCGCAAAGACCATTTTCCTTTACCATTCTTGGATCAAATGTTGGATAGGCTTGCATGTCGAGCTNGATCAAGAGAAGACCACCTTCACTTGCCCATATGGCACTTTTGCCTTTGCTCGAATGCCATTCGGACTTTGTAATGCCCCAGCTACTTTCCAAAGATGTATGATGGCAATCTTCACCGACATGGTGGAGGATTTTCTAGAAGTATTTATGGACGACTTTAGTGTCGTGGGGGATTCTTTTGACGAATGCTTGAATCATCTTTATAGAGTCCTTGCTCGATGTGAAGAAACAAATTTGGTCTTGAATTGGGAAAAATGCCACGTGGAGGAAGGGATTGTGTTGGTCCATAAGATTTCAAAGAATGGCATTGAGGTTGATAAGGCAAAGATCGAGGTTATTTCAAAATTGCCACCACCTATTTCAGTGAGAGGAGTCCGGAGCTTTCTTAGCCATGCCGGTTTTTACAGGCGGTTTATCAAAGATTTCTCTAAGGTGGTGAATCAATTATGTAAGTTATGCCAAATTCAATTTTGATGAGCAGTGTATGCAAGATTTTGAACTCTTAAAACACAAGCCCACTACCACTCCCATCGTCACGGTACCGGATTGGAGTGCCCCATTTGAGCTTATGTGTGATACAAGTGATGTTGATGTGGGTGATGTGCTTGGGCAAAGGCTGAACAAAGTGTTTCTTCCAATCTACTATGCCAGCAAGACAATGAATTCTGCTCAAATGAACTACACAGTCACGGAAAAAAGCTTCTAGCTATAGTCATTGCCATGGAAAATTTTCGAGCTTATTTGATGGGTGCCAAAGTCATAGTTCACACTGACCATGCAGNAGTCACGGAGAAGGAGCTTCTAGCTATAGTCTTTGCCATGGAAAAATTTCGAGCTTATTTGATGGGTGCCAAAGTCATAGTTCACACTGACCATGCAGCACTCCGGTACCTCATGACCAAAAAGGATTTCAAGGCAAGACTTATGAGATGGGTTTTGTTGTTACAAGAGTTTGATTTAGAGATAATGGACCGAAGAGGGAGTGAGAATCAAGTTGCCGATCATTTGTCCTGGTTGGAGGAGCAAGGACGTCCTTGTGACGGACTTGAGATCAATGATAGTTTCCCGGATGAACAACTCCTTTCAATGTCCATGAGAGAAATGCCATGGTTTACGGATACTGCTAATTTCCTAGTCACAGAGTTGTCCCTTGTGAGCTCTCTTCTAACCAAAGGAAGAAGCTTCGATGGGATAGCTTGGATTTCTATTGGGATGAGCCTTATTTATTCGAGATTTGCACCGATGGGGTAATCCGGCGATGTGTACCGGAGGAAGAGCAACTAGCCATCCTTGAGTCTTGCCACTCCTCGTCGTATGGTGGTCATCACGGAGGGGTGAGAACTGTTTCTAAAGTGCTTAGTTGTGGGTTCTTTTGACCCACTTTGTATAAGGATGCTAGTACCCTAGTGAAGAGGTGTGATGAATGCCAAAGAGCCGGGGGAATTTCCAAAAAGGATGAGATGCCCTTAAACTCAATTCTCGAGGTAGATATCTTTGATGTTTGGGGCATTGACTTCATGGGGCCATTCGTGAGTTCATGCGGGAACACGTACATCTTGGTCGCGGTTGATTATGTGTCAAAATGGGTGGAGGCCATAGCCTTACCAAACAATGAGGAGCGGAGTGTGATAGCCTTTCTCAAGAAGAATATCTTTACTAGGTTTGGCACTCCACGAGCCATCATCAGTGACGGGGGGTCACATTTTTGCAACAAAGCCTTTGACTCCTTGCTTTCTGAGTATGGGGTCAACCATAAAGTCACCACCCCGTACCACCCTCAGTCTAGTGGCCTAGTTGAAGAGTCTAACAGAGAGATAAAGAGCATATTATCCAAAACCGTCAATGCCAATAGGACCGACTGGGCTAAGAAATTAGATGATGCTCTTTGAGCTTACCGGACCGCCTATAAGACCCCAATTGGGATGGCCCCATATCGCTTGATCTTTGGAAAAGTATTCCACCTTCCGGTGGAATTGGAGCACAAGGCTATGTGGGCCTTGAAAAAGTTGAACTTGGAATGGGATGTAGCTGCGAATCTTAGAGTGGAGCAATTGAATGAGTTGGATGAGTTTAGATTCCATGCGTACTCTAGTTCGTCCTTGTATAAGGAAAAAATGAAGTACCTACATGACAAATATGTTCGAGGTAAAGAGTTCAAAGTTGGTGACTTGGTCTTATTGTTCAATTCTCGGTTGAGGTTATTTCCCGGGAAGCTAAAGTCAAAGTGGAGTGGGCCTTTTGAAGTGGTATTTGTTACTCCATTAGGGGCTCTTGACCTCAAGAACAAAAGTGGTGAAGTCTTCAGAGTGAATGGTCAGCGGGTAAAACACTATCTTGGCAAAGTTGATGACAGCCACGTGGTGGCACTTCTTCATCTCCAATGATCCCGGTAAAATGCGTCGTGCCGCGACGTTAAATCAGGCGCTTCTTGGAAGGCAACCCATGTGTCTTTACTTTCATTTTCTTTGTTTTTCTTGGTAAAATAGGTTTCACTTTTACACTAACTGGTTTTTGGATGTGTAGGATGATTTTGACCCAGGAATTTGGCTGAGTATAGAAACAGAAGCTCACTGGAAATTGACTTTGCGGCCGCGGTCGACTTTTCGCGGTCCGCAAAGTCAATATGCTGCAAACACAGTTCTCTGGAAATGGACTTCGCGGCCGCGATCGACTTTTTGCGGTCCGCGAAGCCCTTCTACCTCTTATGCCTTATGTCATTGAATGACCGCGGACCGCGCCGTAGGTAAGTGGGGTGGTCCCCAGGTCTCTCTATAAATATGACTCTCGGGTTTTATTTCACACTTTTCCCACTGTAGCTGGTCTAAGCCACTTTCAACCGTGTCTCACTTTTGCATCCTCTGAAATTCATTGCTTGCATCCATACATTCATCCAAACATCTAGTAAGTGAATTTGTGCTTCATTAACTTCTTAATTTCTTTATTTTCTTTAGTTTTCAATTTCTTTTTCATCATTATTTTCTCTTTTTAGGCTTTTAAATGTTAGGGTTATCCCAAATAGGGTTAGTCCTTCGGAATGCAATTGCACTGATTACCTGTGTAGGACTTATCCCAGTGAACACTTTAGCATAGAAATTGCAAGTTCTGGGAACCCTAGGTCATTAGCCATTTTCGCGGTTTGCATAAGTTCAATCTGTTGTTTCGCGGACCGCGGTCACTTTTTTGCGGTCCGTGGTCCCTGCTGTCCAGAAATCATACCACACTGGATCTAACATCGCGGCCGCGGTCCGCGAAGTCATTTCCAGTGTGTCTTGCTCAGTATGCTTAGAATTTCGCACCCGTGGTCGACTTTTTGCGGTCCGCGAAGTCAGTTCCAGTGTGTTTTTCCTCATTCCAGTATGCTTAGACTTCGGTGACTACTCAAGTGTCTGCATATCAATGTTCGGGAAACTAACCATGTTCACTTATGTGTACTTTGCAGGCAATGGTACTATCTCGTGGAGGCGGTCGAAAAAACACAGGTAGAGGAGCAACTCAAAGGGGGAGAGGCCCGGAGGCACCAAGGAACCATCAAAAGTTACATTGCTTCCTCAATCATCACGACGTCCCAGTTGGGTTACAGACTCTCCTCCTTCACCATCAGGAAGTAAATATGCTCCGTCAGAGAAGGCCTCATCACGGTCATCCCCAATGGACCTGGTCTCATCTCTCCCGGCCCCAACACGAGCAGTAACCCCTTCTAAATCCGCCTCCAGTGCACACTCATACTTTACTTCCCCTACAGCTTCCTTATCTGGGGAGAATTCAAGTGACAGCAAAGGGGATGCGCAAGTGGTCGAAGGGGTCGAGCGCACTCGAAATCCGGATGTGTGGAAGGATCTATTTGTTAGTGAGAAAGCCTTCCGCAGATTCAGGGAGTTGTGGACTGCCCGGTCACTTATCCCGGAGCGTACCTTCTCAATGAAAGATTTATCCACTTACAACCCCAATGTGAGGCAGCAATTCCGAGACAGGAAAGGGTGGTCTTATTTCACTGAGCATCTCTCGGCGGCAAATGAGCATATAGTGAAGGAGTTCTACACTAATTTGCTTTTTCTGGAAAAGGACTCAGAGGCATCCAAAGTCCGCAATCTCACAGCGCCTTTTGACGGACCTTCACTAAATGATTATTTGGAGATGGATGATGTGGATGATTCATTGTATCGTGAAAAACTTGCAGAAAAGGATGCTGCGAGAAATTGGTTAGCTTTGCACTTGGCCAAGCCCGGGGACACCCCGGAGTGGTTAATGGCTGGGAAGACTATCACCAGGAGGACCCTGAAATTCGAAGCTAAAGGATGGGAGCTTTTGTATGTAGCAGACCAGACCCGACACATCATGACCAGACCCTCCCTCTCAGTAGAGCTGTATTAGTAGCATCAATCATGGCTGGGTACCCCATCAATATGGGGAATGTGATGTCCGAGGTCATTAGCCGGGTGGTTAGCATAGGTGATACTTCTTACCATTTTCCTCATTACCTGACCATGTATTGTGAAGACCAAGAAGTGACTATGAAGCGCTTTGACACCAAAGTCAATCCCAAAGCACCTTTCTCCTGGTATGACTTGAAAGATGGGGATAACCCCAAAAAGAAGTCAAAGGGAAAGTCGGTTGCCTCCACTAGCCAGTCTGAAGAGCCAGTGGTGGTGGCGGAATCCTCACTTCCCCAGCCTGCCATTCCAGAAGAGGCTCCAGTCCCGTCTTCCTCCACAGATACTGACATCCCCTCCACCGGAGCCTATCCCATGACTGCTCAACGGCTGAACATGACACTCACTAGCCTCACCAACTGGATGCAGTCAACTACTACAAAGTTGACTGCAATTTCTACAGCCGTGGCAACCCCAGCTACTCCTCCCCCACCACAGGTCCCGCAGTCCATTGAGGACACTCTGAAAGAAATTTTGGAGAACCAGAAGAAAATCCTAGACGCGGTGGGTGCACATGAGACTGCATTGACAAAGTTGGCCAAAGAAACAAAGAAGCTGATNCTTCCTACTCTTGACCAAAAGCCTTCATCATGATTCCACAAAAGCCCTATGTGATCTCAGGTTGAGTGAAGCCTACATTAGTGGTGATGTACACAAAGGGCAAGCCTATGGTACTTTGAGCCGAACTTGGGACTCTTTACTTGATGAGAGATGAGCGATTCACCATATTACTCGTTCTGAGTGTCATTATTCTGAAAGGTGAGATGCTTAGGGAAAGTTATGGAATAAGAGTCTGGGATCCACACTGACCGAGGTAATAGTTACAAGTTCACTGATGAGTTGGACCAACCCTTGAAGCTCTTGTATCACACTGGAAACTATGATTTTGAAAAGTTCAATCATTGTCAATGATTCATTCGCATTAGGGGCTATGGTTAGTTCCAATTGATGCTAGTTGAGGTCACCATTAGTACAGCAAAATTTTTGTGAAATCTCTCATAGAGGTGGGGCTTATTTTGTTTTGCTTTGGAACAAGCAAGGGCTTAAGTTTGGGGGAGTTGATAACTTGGCTTTTTGCCTCATTTTCCGTGCCCTTATACCTGAATTTTGGATACAATTTTACACAAAATGGCTCCGAAAGCTTACATGTTGTGCTTGTTGCAGAATTGAACCAGAAATGAAGGCATTCAGTCTAAAATATGCTCAAAATAGGAGTGAATCCGACACAAGGATCAAACCCAACAAGGTTGCTCAAGACAACAAGGCCACCGCGGCCGCAGTCGTGGTTTCGCGGGCCGCGGTGCCTTTCCAGTGAGCTCAGAAATTAAGACCATCATCCACCGCGGCCGTGGCCGTGGTCGTGTTTTCGCGGACCGCGGTGCCTTTCCAGTGAGCTCAAAAATAAAACCATCATCCACCGCCGCCGCGGTCGAAGTTTCGCGGACTGCGGTGGAGTTCCAGTGAGATCCAAAAAATTGCAAGTCCCCACCGCGGCCGCGGTCAAAGTTTTGTGGAGCGCGGTGGCAATCCAGTGAGTTCCCAATGTTTTCACGGACCGCGGTTGTGTTTTCGCGGTCCGCGGTGGTCCTGCAGGGGTATTTTTGTCCGAAAATTTCGCAGACTATAAATAGACTATTTTGTAATTTCTTTAGAGAGCTGGAACATATCAGTTGTTTTTCAAAGTAGAGAGCTCGTGAATATTTTAGGGTTATTATTTCTTTAGCTTTATTCTTGCATTTTTAACATAGAAAACTTCAATCTCATTGTTAGGAATCAATTAAATGGGTCATTCTTCTTCTCTATCATTGTTCTCATCTTTGATTATGAGTAGCTAGACCCATTAGCTAGGGTTGTGGCTCAACCCTAGTATGAGTATGTAATGGGGTTTTGAAATTAAGGTTGGGAAATTAATGGGTGTTGGCTATTTTGGCTATTTCAAGGTTTTTATTGCTATAATTAGTGGTTGCAAACACTAATTAACCTTTTCATGACTTGGGTCTTTCTTGAGAAAGAAGACTTGAGTCTAGAAATTATCCTAATAAGAAATTAGGGCATTATCAAGAGATTGGTAGTCCCAATCAAAGGGGTTAAGCCCAGATATGGTAAAACCCTATTTGAGCCCTATTTAACGGGTTAAACCTCGAGAGAGTAACATCCTACCTAAGCCTATATTTCTTGATTATTGGGCACCCAATTGGACTCAAGAGAAGCAATTAGGGTATAATCACTCAAACTACCGAGAGGTATAGAGTGAGCACCTTCGTGCTTTGGTTATAGTTATATCCCTAGAAAATTCCCTGACCTTAGAATTGAATCCCTTTAGGTATCCACCTAGGCAAAAGACACGACCCTAGTGCCTTTATCAATATTAGAAAACAACAACAAAAACAACACAAAGTTAGTCATTAATTAGCTTACAAACAATAGAATACACTTAGCATAGTTCAACACCAACCAATGTTTAGAAGTGCAATTAGAAACACTCAAACCTTCTAGATCACTTATACACTCACTCCCATCTATAGGCTCAGTGGATTCGATCCCGACCATTTGGGTAAAAGCTACACGACCCTTACTTTCATACTTATATAGTAGTGTGGGTGAGGCGCTGTCAGGCAGCCTTAGGATGGCATACACATTAAAATGTCAGTAAGAGGTATGCATGGGATGACATGGCTCAAGATTTTTTTCGATACTTTGATTACAATATAGACGTTATCCAGACCGCTCATCCCTTACTAAGATGGAAAATAAGCCCAGCGAGAGCTTTAGAGAATATGGACTTAAATGGAGGGAACAAGCTGCTCGAGTCAGTCCTCCGGTTGATGAAGAAAAAATGGTTAAGCTTTTCCTACAAGCTCAGGGACCAACCTACTTCAGTCATTTGATCCCTGCTTTAGGTAAACCTTTTAATGATGTGGTAAAAATGGGGGAGATGGTAGAAGAAGGAATCAAGTCAGGCAAAATCATGAATTGAAAGATACTACAGAAGACATCCAAAACATCTCAGTGAACTTGGAAGGAAGAAAGAGAAATAGAAAAGATGTTGTGGAGCCTCGTTAATGACATGATCCAGTGGGCATTCCTACTCAACGCTTTCAGCCTCAATATCAACCCCATGAATATCCACGTACTCTAGATAATCCTCCTCAATGCTACCGGTAACGACCCGGCCCGTCGTTTTGTGAGATTAGCCCCGTTTCCCCCATTTATTCTTTATCATATATTGCTTAGCCTGTTTATGTTGTTTTGGGTCGGATGGTTTGGATTCGGAGTGGTCGTGGTGAGAACAGAGGCACTTAGCCTCTTAAAGTAGCCAAATAGTTGAAAAGTCAAAGAGAGAGTTAACTTATTGGTAAACGACATCAGAATGCAGATTTTATGGCTCGGATAGCTTCGTTAGGTGATTTGGGACTTAGAAGTGTGTTCGGAACAAAGTTTTGATGTCCGGTGTAGAATAAGGCTTGAATTGGCGAAAGTTAGTTTTTGGCGATTTCTGGCCGGCAGTGGAAAATAAGCTATAGGGGTTGGAATAGAATTCCGACATGTGGACCGGGTTCGTAATTTCATTTTAGATATGTGTGCAAAGTTTCAGGTCAATCGGATGTGTTTTGGTTGGTTTCGGCATCATTGGCGAAATTTAGAAGTTTCAAAGTTCATAAGTTTGAATTTGATGTAATTTTGGTGTTTTTGTGTTGTTTTGGTGTTCCGAAGGCTCGAGTAAGTTTGAATGATGCTACGGGGTGTGTTGGTATGTTTGGTTGGGGCCCCAAGGGGCTCGGGATTGATTTCGGATGGTTAGCGGGGGTTTGGACATAGGAAATTTGCAGCAAATAGCTGTTGGTGTGAATCTTCTAGCTTGGTTGCACCTGCATAAGGGCAGCCACAGGTGCGATGCCGCAGGTGCGAAGGAACCTGCGCAGGTGCGAAGATAGGCCAGGTAGGAGGAATCCGCAGGTGCGAAACATTGGGCGCACCTGCGAAGTCGCAAGTACGGAAAAGGGATCGCATGTGCAAGAATTGGACTGTTAGTGGGAATTCGCAGGTGCGCACCTGGGACCGCATGTGCGGCTCTACAGGTGCAAGGAATTGTCTGCAGGTGCGGATTAACTAGGCAGAACAATATAAAAAGTGCCTCCGCGAATATTTTGGCATGTCCTCCATTGTTGCATGTGGATTGAGCTGAGTTGAGAGCAAATTGAAGAAGGTATTTGAGGTTCTTCAGTGGAGGTAAGTTCCCGACTTATATAACTCGTTTCTATGCTATTTTGTTCGGATTAGGCTTGTAATTTGAAGAATTAAAGTGGAAAAAGGTTGGGAAAAATGGGGAAGAAATTTGGAAATTCTTTTGGTGATTTGAGTGGGCAATTATGATCTAACTGTGGAGTTTTTGGTATGTATATAATCGTGGGAGGATGAGGATTCTAGTGATGTAAGTCGTATTGAATTCCAAGATGTGGGCCCGGGGCTCGGATTCGGCCGAATTTCGAGAATTGTGGTAAAAATTATATCTTTCGATTGGGTTTTGTTCCGTTAGCGTATATTGATGATGTTAATCTGATTTTGGTTAGATTCGGAGCATTTGGGAGCCAATTCGAGGGGCAAGCGCATCGCGAAGTAGCTTTTGGGCTGTTTTGAGGTAAATAACGATTGTAACTCTAAATCTGAGGGTATGACACCCCGTTATTTGTTATTGTGTTGATAAGTGAGGTGACGCACATGCTAGGTGACGAGCCTGGGGGTGTGCACCGATAGGGATTGTGACTTGGTCCGTCCCGTAGCGACTATTAAGTCGCGTATTCGATTTGAAACCTTATGATATCCTGCATTTTAGAAATTCATACTTGTTTATGGGATGTGAGCCATGATTGGGCCTTGTGCCGACCTGTTTAGACCCTTAGGGGGTACTTTTACACTATTCTACCCATATCCTGTTAGAACAATTGTGAACCCAGTCATGTTTTCTACTTGTTGTTATTTTCACTATTATCACACGGCTTTGAAAACTCTGAAAAGTATGTTGGGCTGAGTCACGTGAGTCGAGATGAATTTCCCAAGTGGCTTGTGAGAGTGATTGAGTCCGACCGAGAGCCGAGCATGTGAGGATAGCTATGGATCGGGCTGCATGCTGCAACAATATATGTTATATATATGGATCGGGCTGTACGCCGCAGCAATATATGTGTTATATATTATATGTGGGTCTGGCTGCACGCCGCAACAATATAGATTATATATATATGGATCGGGTTGCACGTCGCAACAATATATGTTATATATGGATCGGGCTGCACGCCGCAGCAATATACGTATTGGATCGGGCTGCACGCCACAACAATATACGTATTGGATCAGGCTGCACGCCGCAACAGATATAACGCTTGGGCTGAAGGAGCCCCTCCAGGAGTCTGTACACCCCCCGTGAGCGCGTACGACTACTATATGGATTGGGCTGCACGCCGCAGCAATATATGTTATATATATGGATCGGGCTGCACGCCGCAGTAGTATAAATATATATATAAATGTAGTGGAGCGGGCTACCCGCCGCAGCAGTTGTGTGTGTTCATGGTACTTACTGAGTACGAGTGTTAAGTGAGAGCATGAGATACTGATAGTGGAGTCACGAGTGACTGAGAGGCTTGCCGAAGAGGCTTTGTTGTCAGTGATACTATGCCCGAGGGGCTTATATTCTATGAAAATGTTGTTTTCACTCTTCTTTACACTGAGCCTCTGATAATAAATGTTGGAAAAAAGTTTTCATACGAGATTTTTAAATTGAAACCGGGGTTTTATGAAATATTCGGTATTGTAGATTTCTGACTTAATTTGTTCATTTCCACTGTTATTCATTATATGGATTTACATGATTTAAATTGTTTGTCACTACACTCAAGTTTTTAGTTTCATTGATTACTTACTGAGCTGGCGTACTCACGTTACTCCATGCACCTTTGTGCGCAGATCCAAGTACCGTACTATCTCACTAGTTGATTTTCGGACGAGCTTGGAGTTGTTCGAGGATTGAGGTAGCTGCTCAACGTCCCCAGCTCACCTCGTTTCCTTCCCTCAGATCATAGTTTATTTTGGTCTTTTGTACCTAAGACTCTTGTTGTGGAAAGTCACTATATTGTACAGTGTATTTTCAGTCTTAGATGCTCATGACAGTTGACTCCAGGTTTTGGGGAAGTGTGTATTTTGTTTCATCTCATTCTGCTATTTTTAAAATCTGCTAAATTTTGGGAAATCTTGATATATATGTTGATTGTTTGAAATGGTTGGCTAGCCTAGTCCCACGATAGGCACCATCACGGCCGATTAGGATTTGGGGTCGTGACAAGTTGGTATCAAAGCCTAGGTTACATAGGACTCAACGGTCATGAGCAGGTTTAGTAGAGTCTTGCGGATCTGTATGGAGACGTCTGTACTTATCTTCGAGAGGCTATAGAACCCTTAGGAACAATCTCATTTTTCTTGAATTCTGTCGTGCCATTTGATTGGTTCTAGGAATCTAAACTTCTGTTGTTTCATTCTCTCACAGATGGTGAGGACTCGCACCACCGATTAGGGCGATCAGCCACCAGCTAGGCCAGCGAGGGGTCGAGGCCACGGTCGAGGCCGTGGTAGGGGTAGGGGCCAGCCCGTGCAGCATCCAGGGCAGTATAAGTTGGTCCCCCTACTATTCAGGATCAGGTTCCTACCACAGATACTCCAGCGGGATAGGCTCAAGCACCGACAGTGCCTATTGTTATTTCGGGTCTTCAGGAGACCTTGGATCAGATCTTGATAGTGTGTACCACCCTTGCTCAGGAAGTTGCCGCTACTTCTCAGGCGGGGGGAGGTAGTCAGACTCCAGTTGCCCGGACACCTGAGTAGGCTACTCAGGGCTAGCAGACACCGGGGCCGGTTCCAGCCCAGCTGGTTGCTCCAATTCAGGACTTCGTGGTCCCAGCTATGCCATATGATGAGCAGCGTAGGCTGGAGAGGTTTAGTAGACTACAGCCTCCGACATTCAGTGGTGCTGAGGGCGAGGATGCCCAGGTTTTTCTAGATAAGTGCTAGAGGATGCTGCGTACTATTGGGATTCTGGAGACCAGTGGGGTCTCATTTGCTACCCTTCAGTTTTCTCTTGCTGCTTTCACTTGGTGGGAGTCTTTTGAGAGGCGTAGGCCTGTTGGTTCAGCACCTATTACCTGGCAGCAATTCTCCACTATCTTCTTGGAGAAGCATGTACCATAGTCTCACCGGGAGGAGTAGCGCAGGCTTTTTGAGCAGCTGCGTCAGGGGGAGCTATTAGTGACACAGTATGGGATGCGGTTTTCGGAGTTGGCTTGTCATGCCACCGAGTTTCTCCCTACTGATAGGGAGAGGATTAGGAGGTTTGTAGATGGCCTTACTTATCAGCTCCGCCTTTTCATTGACCCAGGAGAGAGTATCAGATGCTACATTCGAGCAGGTTGTTGATATTGCTCAAGATATTGAGTCGGTTCGCCGACTGGAGCGGGTAGACAGGGAGGCCAAGAGGCCTCGTGGATCGGGTGGTTCTAGTGGTGATCCTTCCAAGGGGCATTTTCAGCATGGCAGGGGTCGTTCATTCAGGCCTCCTCGGTCAGGCCGCCCATCCTATAGTGGTGCATCTTCGGGGCATGGTCCTCGTGGTTTTCAGCTAGGCCATTCTTCATCCGGTGCCTTTCCAGCCCATAGTACAGCTCGAGCACCATCAGCTCAGGGTTCTTCTAAGCATGGTTCTCCTAGTGGCCATTCTGGTGCCAGGGGTTCATTTTAGTCCCAGTCTCTAGTTCCAGGGAGCTGTTATGAGTGTGGAGAGTTCGGGCATATGAGGAGGAAGTGTCCTCATCTTCTTGGAGGTCCATCTCATCTGAGGAGCTAGCCTTCGGCTTCAGCTCCAGTTACTTCACCACCCACCGAGGTAGCCAGGGGTGGTAGTCAGTCAGCTAGAGGCCGCCCTAGAGGGGGAGGTCGAGCAGGTGGAGGTCAGGCCCGTATGTATGCCTTTCCAGCCAGGCCAGATGCTATGGCCTCCGATGCAATGATAGCAGGTATTGTTTCAGTCTGTTGGTGAGATGATTTGGCTTTATTTGACCCTGGTTCTACATATTCCTATGTTTCTTCATATTTCGCCCATTTTCTGGATATGCCCCGTGAGTCTTTAGTTACATCTGTTCATGTGTCGACTCTGGTAGGCGATACTGTTTTTGTGGACCGTGTGTATCGGTCGTATGTGATATCTATTAGGGTTCTAGAGACCCGAGTGGACCTACTATTACTCAGCATGGTCGATTTTGATGTGATATTGGGCATGGATTGGTTATCTCCGTGTCATGCTGTTCTTGATTGTCACGCTAAGACCGTGACCTTAGCTATGCCCGGATGTCCGAGGGTTGAGTGGAGAGGTTCTTCTGATTATGTGCCTAGCAGGGTGATTTCCTACCTGAAGGCTCAGCATATGGTTGAGAAGGGGTGTTTATCGTCTCTGGATTTTGTGAGGGATGTCAGTGGTGAGACTCCCGCTATTGATTCGGTTCCTGTGGTCTGTGACTTTCCGGACGTGTTTCCTGCAGACCTGCCAGGCATGCCACCTGACAGGGATATTGATTTTGGTATTGACTTGGTGCCAGGCACTCAACTTATTTCTATTCCACCTTATCGTATGGCACCAGCAGAGCTAAAGGAATTAAAGGAGAAGCTCCAGGAACTCCTAGATAAGGGTTTCATTCGGCCTAGTGTGTCACCCTAGGGTGCACCAGTGTTGTTTGTAAAGAAGAAGGATGGTTCTATGCATATGTGTATTGATTATCGGCAGCTGAACAGAGTTACGGTGAAGAACTGGTATCCCTTGCCTCGTATAGATGACTTGTTTGATCAGTTGCAGGGTGCCAGGGTATTTTCTAAGATTGACTTGCGTTTCGTCTATCATCAGTTGAAGATTTTATGACCAGACTGACCCAGAAGAGTGCTCAGTTTAGGTGGACTGAGGAGTGTGACGGAGCTTTCAGAAGCTCAAGTCAGCTTTGACTACAGCTCCGGTATTGATTTTGCCTACGAGTTCTGGTTCTTATACAGTTAACTGTGATGCCTCAAGAGTTGACCTTGGAGCGATTTTGATGCAGGACGGTAGGGTGATTGCCTACGCGTCCAGATAGTTGAAGGTGCACAAGAAGAATTATCCAGTGCACGATCTTGATCTAGCAGTTATTGTCCACGCCTTGAAGATTTGGGATTTTCACTGATCGCCATAGTTTGTAGCATCTACTTAAGTAGAAGGATCTGAATTTGCGTCAGAGGAGGTGGTGAGAGCTTCTCAAGGATTATGACCTCACTATCTTATATCATCCGGGGAAAGCCAATGTACGGGCCGATGCCCTGAGTCACAAAGCGGAGAGTTTGGGAAGTTTAGCCTACCTTCCAGTAGCAGAGCCACCTTTAGCACTTGATGTTCAGGCTTTAGCGTCAGTTGGTGAGATTGGATCTATCAGATCCCCCGCGGGTATTGGCTTGTGTAGCCTCCAGGTCTTCTTTTTATGATCAAATTAGAGCACGCAAGTATGATGATCCACACTTGCTCGTTCTTCAGGACAGGGTCCGTCGTGGTGATGCCAGGGATGTGGTTATTGGTGATGATGGGTTCATGAGGATGCAGGGCCGGATTTACGTGCCCAATATGGATGGACTTCGAGATTTGATTCTAGCTGAGGCCCATAGTTCGCGGTATTCCATCCATCCGGGTGCTGCAAAGATGTATCAGGATCTGAGACAGCATTATTGGTGGAGGCGGATGAAGAGAGATTGTTGAGTTTGTGGCTCGGTGTCCCAACTGTCTGCAGGTCAAGTTTGAGCACCAGAGACCAGGTGGATTGCGTTAGAGATTAGATATTCCGTAGTGGAAGTGGGAGCGAATCACCATGGGCTTCATAGTTGTACTCCCACGGACTTCGAGGAGGTTTGATGCTATATGGGTTATTGTGGATTGGCTGACCATGTCCGCGCACTTCATTCCGGTTGGTACTACTTATTCTCGAAGCGGTTAGCTGAGATTTATATCAGGGAGATTGTCCAATTGCATGGGGTTCCAGTTTCTATCATTTCCGACAGAGGTACTCAATTCACATCTCAGTTTTGGAGGGCCGTGCAGAGGGAGTTAGGTACTCAGGTTGCGTTGAGCACCGCGTTTCATCCTCAGACCGACGGGCAGTCAGAGCGTACTATTCAGATTTTGGAGGATATGTTACGTGCTTGTGTCATTGATTTTGGGGGTCCATGGGACAAGTTTCTGCCACTCGCGGAGTTTGCATATAATAATTGTTATCAGTTGAGTATCCAGATGGCTCCGTATGAGGCTTTATATGGTAGGAGGTGCAGATCTCCGGTTGGTTGGTTTGAGCCGGGCGAGGCTAGGCTATTGGGCACAGACTTGGTTCGGGATGCGTTGGGTAAGGTGAAGTTGATTCAGGAGCGGCTTCACACGGCACAGTCTAGGTAGAAGAGTTATGTGGACCGGAAGGTCCGAGATGGAGATGTGTCTTTCATGGTTGGGGAGAAGGTGTTGTTGAAGGTGTCACCCATGAAGGGTGTTATGAGGTTTGGGAAGAGGGGGAAGCTGAGTCCCCCATTTATTGGGCCTTTTGAGGTTCTTTAGAGGATTGGGGAGTTGGCTTATAGGCTTGCCACGCCTCCCAGTTCATCGAGTATTCATCCGGTGTTCCATGTTTCGATGCTCCGGAAGTATGTTGGTGACCCGTCTCATGTTTTGGAATTCAACACGGTTCATCTCGAGGGTGATATGTCATATGAGGTAGAGCTAGTGGCTATTTTGGGTCGTCAGGTCAGAAAGCTGAGGTCTAAGTATATAGCTTTAGTGAAGGTTCAGTGGAGAGGACGGCCGGTGGAGAATGCCACCTGGGAGACCGAGCGGGAGAGGCGGAGCAGATATCCTCACTTATTCGAGACTCTAGGTATGTTTCTAGACCTGTTCGAGGACGAATGTTTGTTTAAGAGTGGGAGGATGTAACGACTCGGCCGATCGTTCCGTGAGATTAGCCTTGTTTCCCCCGTTTCTGCTTTATCATATGTTGCTTAGCCTATTTATGTTGTGTTGGGTCGGTTGGTTCGAGTTGAAGTGGTCCGATTGTGGTGTTCTTGGTAGGTGTAGAATCCCGGGAGGATGAGGATTCTAGTGATGTAAATTTTGTAGAATTCCGAGTTGTGGGCCCGGGGCTCGGGTTTGGCCAAATTTCGAGAATTATGTCTAAATTGATAGTTTTCGATTGGGTTTTGTTCCTTTAGCGTATATTGATGATGTTAATCTGGTTTTGGTTAGATTCGGAGTATTTGGGAGCCAATTCGAGGGGCAAGAGCATAGCGGAGTAGGTTTTGGGCTATTTTGAGGTAAGTAACGATTGTAACTCTAAACCTGAGGGTATGAAACCTTGGTATTTGATATTGTTTTGGTAAATGAGGTGACGCACATGCTAGGTGACGAGCGTGAGGGCCTGCACCGATAGGGATTGTGACCTGGTCTGTCTCGTATAGACTATTAAGTTGCGTATTTGATTTGAAACCTTGCGACATCTTGTATTTTAGAAACTTATACTTGTTTATGGGCTGTGAGCCATGTTTGGGGCCTTGTGCCGACGTGTTTAGACCCTCAGAGGTACTTTTACACTATTCTCACACTATCCTGATAGAGCAATTGTGAACTCAGTCATGTTTCCTACTTGTTGTTATTTTCACTGTTATCACACTGCCTTGAAAAATCTGAGAAGTATTTTGGGTTGAATCCTGTGTGTTGAGATGAATTGCCCAAGTGGCTTGTGAGGATGACTGAGTCAGGCCGAGAGCTGAGTATGTGAGGATAGTTATGGATCAGGCTGCACGCCGCAGCATATGTTAGGTCGAGTGCCAAGTATATGATAGTTATGGATCGGGCTGCACGCTGCAGCAATATATATGTTATATATTACATATGGATCGGGCTGCACGCCGCAGCAATATAGATTATATATGGGTCGGGATGCATGTCGCAGCAATATATGTTATATTAGGTTCGGGCTGCACGCCGCAAAAATATACATATTGGATCTGGCTGCACGCCACAGAAAATATAGCGCTTGGGCTGTAGGAGCCCCTCCGGAGTCTGTACACCCCCAATGGGCGCATTCGACTATTATATGGATCGGGTTGCACACCGCAGCGTATGTTATAAGGATCGGGTTGCATGCCTGTAACGATCCAGTCGGTCGTTTTGAGTGTTACCGGCCTGATCCCCTAATAACCGCTTCTCCCATGTCTATTTATGTTATTGGAACTTGTCGGATCATTGAGTGATGAAATCCGGAGTGATTTTGGACACATAATCCTTAAATGTGGATTTTAGCCTTTGAAATCAGGTCGTAGCTAGAGCGGTGTGAACACGGATCCGGAATGGAATTTTGCCAACTCTGTTAGCTCTGTTGGGTGATTTCGGGGTTAGGAGCGTGGTCGGAATGTGTTTTCGAGTTTGGTTGTGGATTTAGGCTTGAATTGGTGAAAGTTAGAATTTCAGCGATTTCGGCTGATAGGTGAAATTTTGACCCAGGGATGCATCGGTAATATTTGACCCAGGCTCTACATATTTGTATTTGTCTTCTTATTTTGCTTCACATTTGGGGATATCTCAGGATTCTTTGAGTTCCCCCGTATATGTTTCTACTCCTGTGGGACATTCTCTTGTTGTGGACCGTGTATATCGGTCGTGCTTGTTTGTTATTAGTGGTTTTGAGACCAGGGCTGACTTGTTATTACTCAGCATGGTAGATTTCGACGTTATATTGGGTACCGACTGGCTGTTTCCCTACTATGCTATTCTTGATTGTCACGCCAAGACCGTGACACTAGCTATGCCAGGATTACCGAGGTTAGAGTGGAGAGGTTCCTTAGAGTATACTCCCCGCCGAGTCATTTCTTTTCTTAAGGCTCAGCGGATGGTTGAAAAGGGGTGTGATGCGTATTTGGCTTATGTGAGAGATGTTAGTGTTGAGACCCCTACACTTGAGTTAGTTCTAGTTGTCATGGATTATCCTGATGTATTTCCAGCTGATCTTCCGGGTATGCCGCCCGATAGAGACATTGACTTCTGCATTGACTTGTTGCCGGGCAATCAGCCCATTTCCATTCCTCCCTATCGCATGGCTCCTCCTGAGTTGAAGGAGTTAAAGGAGCAGTTACAAGAGTTGCTTGAATAGGGATTCATCAGGCCCAGTGTATCACCTTGGGGCGCTCCGGTGTTATTTGTGAAGAAAAAGGATAGCTCGATGCGTATGTGTATTGACTACCAGCAGCTGAATAAGGTGACGGTGAAGAACAGGTACCCATTGCCTCGCATTGATGATCTATTTGACCAGTTACAGGGTGTTAGGGTGTTCTCCGAGATTGATCTGTGTTCGGGCTATCATCAGTTGAAGATTCGGGAGCCGGATATCCCAAAGACTGCCTTCAGGACCAGATATGGCCACTATGAGTTCCTTGTTATGTCTTTGGGCTGACCAATGCCCCAACAGCCTTCATGCACCTGATGCACATCATATTTTGGCCTTATCTTGATACTTTCGTCATTGTGTTCATTGATGACATTGTGGTATATTCTCGGTCCCAGGAGGACCATGAGCAGCACTTGAGGACCGTGCTTCAGACATTTAGGGAGAATAAGTTGTATGCCAAGTTTTCTAAGTGTGAATTTTGGCTTGATTCTGTGGCATTCCTAGGCCATGTGGTGTCTTCGGATGGGATCAAGGTAGATCCGAAGAAGGTGGAGGCGGTACGAAGTTGGCCCAGACCGCCCTCAGCTATTGAGATTCGCAATTTCCTCGGTTTGGCTGGGTATTATCGTCATTTTGTGGAGGATTTTTCATCCATTTTAGCGCCCATGACCAGACTGACCCAGAAGGGTGAACCTTTTATATGGACTGAGGAGTGTGAGGAGAGCTTTCAGAAGCTCAAGACAGCCCTGACTACAGCTCCTGTGATGGTATTGCCTACCGGTTCCGGGTCCTATACAGTCTATTGTGATGCTTCAAGGATTGGCCTGGGAGCGGTGTTGATGCAGGACGGTAGGGTGATTGCCTATGCGTCCAGGCAGTTGAAGGTGCATGAGAAAAAATACCATGTTCATGATCTCGAGTTGGCAGCGATTGTTCACGCCCTTAAGATATGGTGTCATTATTTATATGGTGTTCCCTGTGAGATATTCACGGATCACCGGAGCACATATTCAGGCAGAAGGATCTAAATTTGCCAGCGTAGGTGGTTGGAGTTGCTAAAGGACTATGACATCACTATATTATACCACCCGGGGAAGGCCAATGTGGTGACTGACGCCTTGAGTCACCGGGCGGAGAGTTTGGGTAGTTTGGCATATCTTCATACAGCTGAGAGGCCTCTAGCCTTAGATGTTCAGTCCTTAGCTAGTCAGTTCGTGAGATTGAATCTTTTTTATCCTTGCCGGGTATTAGCTTGTGTGGTTGCTCGATCTTCCCTTTATGACCATGTCAGGGAGCGCCAATATGATGATCCCCACCTTTTGGTTCTTCAAGATAGAGTCCGGCGGGGTGATGCCAGGGATGTGACCATAGGTGATGACGGGGTGATGAGGATGCAGGGCCGTATTTGTGTACCCAACGTAGATGGGCTTCGGGAGTTGATTCTTGAGGAGGCCCATAGTTCGCGGTATTCCATTCATCCGTGTACCGCAAAAATGTACCAGGATCTGAGACAACACTATTGGTGGCGAAGGATGAAGAAGGATATAGTGGAGTTTGTAGCCAAGTGTCACAACTGTCAGCAAGTCAAATGTGAGCATCAGAGACCGGGAGGGTTACTTCAGCAGATTGAGCTTCCAGAGTGGAAGTGGGAGCGGATCACCATGGACTTTGTGGTTGGACTTCTTAGGAATTTCAGGAAGCATGATGCTATTTGGGTGATTGTGGATCGGCTGACCAAATCAGCCCATTTCATTCTAGTGCTGACTACATATTCATCTGAGAGGTTGGCTGAGATTTATATCAGAGAGATTGTTCGCCTCCACGGTATCCCAGTATTTATCATTTCAGACAGAGGTACACAGTTTACTTCACGATTCTGGAGAGCCGTTCAGCAGGAGTTAGGCACCAGGGTAGAGTTGAGTACAGCTTTTCACCCTCAGACGGACGGGCAGTCCGAATGCACGATTCAGATTCTCGAGGATATGCTTCGTGCATGTGTGATAGACTTCGGAGGATCATGGAACTGATACTTGCCACTTGCAGAATTTGCTTATAATAACAGCTACCAGTCCAGCATTCAGATGGCGCCGTACGAGGCTTTGTATGGTAGGCGGTGCAGGTCTCCAGTAGGATGGTTTGAGCCGCGCGAGGCCCGATTGTTGGGTACAGACTTGGTTCAGGATGCCCTAGACAAGGTGAAGGTGATTTAGGAGAGACTTTGCACAGCTCAATCCAGGCTGAAGAGTTATGTGGACCGGAAGGTTCGTGACTTGGCATTTATCGCTGGTGATCGGGTTTTACTTCAGGTATCGCCTATGAAGGGCGTCATGAGGTTCGGGAAGAAAGGCAAGCTGGGTCCGAGATTTATTGGCCCTTTTGAGGTGCTGCGACGTGTTGGGGAGGTTTCTTATGAGCTAGCCCTGCCTCCCAGCCTAGCAGGGGTTCATCCGGTATTCCACGTCTCCATGCTCCGGAAGTATCACGGTGACCCGACTCATGTTTTGGATTTCAGCTCAGTCCAGTTGGACAAGGATCTATCATATGTTGAGGAGCCTGTGGCTATATTGGACAGGCAGGTCAGAAAGCTCAGATCGAAGAATATTGCCTCAATTAAGGTTCAGTGGAGGGGTCAGTCAGTCGAGGAGGCGACTTGGGAGACCGAGCAGGATATGTGGAGTCAGTACCCTCATCTTTTCACAGCTTCAGGTATGTTTCTATACTTGTTCGAGGACGAATGATTTTCTTAAGAGGGGGAGGATGTAACTACCTGGTCGGTCGTTTTAAGAGTTAGGGCCCCGATCCCCTAATAACCGCTTCTCCCATGTCTATTTATGTTATTGGAACTTGTCGGAGCATTGAGTGATGAAATCCGGAGTGATTTTGGACACATAGTCCTTAAATGTGGATTTTAGCCTTTGAAATCAGGTTGTAGCTAGAGCTGTGTGAAGACGGATCCGGAATGGAATTTCATCGACTCTGTTAGCTCCGGTTGGTGATCTCGGGGTTAGGAGCATGGTCGGAAGGTGTTTTCGAGGTCGGTTGTGGATTTAGGCTTGAATTGGCGAAAGTTAGAATTTCGGCGATTTCGGCCGATAGGTGAAATTTTGATATCGGACACGGAATGGAATTATGAAAGCGACAGCAGGTCCGTAATGTCATTTATGACATGTTTACAAAATTTGAGGTCATTTGGATGAGTTTAGACGTGTTTCGGCATCGAATGTGAATTCTAGAAATTTCATAACTTCTTAGGCTTGAATCTATGCACATTTGATGATTTTGATGTTATGAGATGTGTTCTTAAGGCTCAACCAAGTTTTAATGAGGTATTAGGGTTGGATGGTAATTTTGGTTGAGGTCCCAGGGGGCCTGAGGTGTGTTTCGGGTGCTCAAACAGACATTTTTGGCTTAATAGCCTTAGCTGGTTTTCTAGTTTTTCTACAGCAGTATTTTGCTCTCTGCGATCGCAAAGGTTCACCCGCGATCGCGTAAGGTAAATGTGAGAGGTCCTGCGATTTGTTCTCTACGATCGCAGTGTGTTGGAATCTTGGTCTTCCCGATCGCATGACCTGGACCGTGTTCGCATAGAGTATTCTTGGTCTGGGGGAGTTTCAATATTTGTTCTATGCGGTCACGTGGCCCCAACCGCGATCGCGTAGCTCTGGGTCGTGAAGGTCCGCGATCGTAGGCATATAGATGCGTTCATGTAACAGGGAATTCTGGGCGCGAGTGAGATTACTCTCCGCGATCGCGACTCATTGTACGCGATCACATCGAAGAAATGCATGGGCAGTCTTTTAAAGACCCAAGTCCGACGGTTTATGTTATTTTCACCATTTTCGAATTTGAGAGCTCGGGAGAGGCGATTTTTTGAGGCTTTTTCACCTGGGTAACTTGGGTAAGTGATTTCTACCCAACTTAGATTAATTTCCATAATTCCTAACTTAAATCTAGTCTTTAAAATTCGAATTTGGGTGGAAAATTTGGGAAAAATTTGATGAACTTCATATATCGAATTATTGAGTTTTAAGTGGGTTTTTTACATCCGATTTGAGAGATTTTTATATGATTAGACTCGTGAGTGAATGGGTGTCCGGAAAATATAATTTTTACCCGATTCTGAGACGTGGGCCCGGGGGACTTTTTGGGCGTATTGGCTTCAAACTTATTAGTTATTTTGTTTCCTTGAAATGATATTTACACTATGCAATCGAATTGACTAGATTTGGGCCACTCGGAGTTCGATACTCGTGGCAAGAGCGTGGGATTGAGTTTATTAGCGCAGTCAAGGTAAGTGGCTTGCCTAACTCTGTGTTGGGGACTTCCCCTTAGGCATTTTTATACTGATTTTGTTAGGTGGACGTTGTGTACGTGAGGTGACGAATGCGTACACGGGTCATTGTTGCTAAAATTCCATTTTTCCTTCCATGCAATCACTCATTTTCATTCCTATATTAATGTTCCCTGTCTTAACTGAGTAGTTAGCTTAAGAATAAGCATGCCTACCTGTCCCTACTTGATTTGCTCTTATTTGCTACTAGTTGCACCATGCTTAGGTAGTTTTACCTTATTCTTGCCTGTTGTGTTTCCTGAACTGTTTAATTAAGCCGTATCTGACATACTTTTGCATTGCATATTTAAATTGGGACTACAGATCGAGATCCGGGAGCTTTCCCCCTGTACTGCATTGCATATTTAAATTGGGACTACGGACCGAGATCCGGGAGCTTTCCCCCTGTACTGCAATGCATATTTAAATTGGGACTACGGACGGAGATCCAGGAGCCTTCCCCTTGTACTGCATAGCATATTTAAATTGGGACTACGGACTGAGATCCGGGAGCTTTCCCCTTGTACTGCATTGCATATTTACTGTTGAGATATATGTTGTGCTGAGCCGAGGGCTCTCTTTCTGTTATTAATTTTTCCAGTTTCCATTAGTCCTATTTATCATTGCTTATCTATATTTCACTGTTTTAAATTTATAATTGACTGGTTTTAAAAACTCAGTACAGCCTCAATCTGACCTCGTCACTACTTGACTGGGGTTAGGCTTGGCACTTACGGAGTACCGAATGTGGAGTACTCACGCCCTTTCCTGCGCATGTTTTTCCCATGTTCATATCCAGCTACCAGTGCACAGTACAGTGGCTAGGTGCATCTTAGCAGCAACTTAGGAGACCGCGAGGTAATTCTTCCGCGTCCGCAGGATCTCACGAGTCCCCTTCCTACTCTATTATAGATATAGGAGATATATAGATACATTTTCCTTATTCCTTTGTATAGAGCTACAGTAGTTCAGAATTTGTGACTTTGTGATGTTCCGGGTTTTGGGAAAGTAAAAACTGTAAATGCCGAGCGGCTAAGTTTTATAGTATTGCTTATTCTTTACTGTTTCTATTATTGTTTTGTCTTATTTTCCGCAAATTTTAGGCTTACCTAGTCGTAGATACTAGGTGTCGTCACGAGACCGTTCGGAGGGTAATTCGGGTCGTGACAAAGCCGCAGCAGTATATATATATATATATATATATATATATATATATATATGTTGGATCGGGCTGCCCACCGCAGCAGTTGTGTGTATTCCTGGTACTTGCCGAGTATGAATGTCTAGTGTGAGCATGAGATACTGATAGTGGAGTCACGAGTGACTGAGAGGCTTGCCCGAGAGGCTTTTTTGTGAGTGATATTGTGCTCGAGGGGCTTATATTTTATGAAACTACTGGGTTTTTTCACTCTCCTTTACACTGAGCCTCTGATGATAATGTTGGACAAATGATTTTATATGAGATTTTTAAATGAAAAACTGGAGTTTTATGAAATATTTGGAATGTAGATTCCTGACTTGATTTATTCATTTCCACTGTTATTCATTATATGGATTTACATGATTTATAAATTCTCATCACTACACTCAAGTTTTTAGTTACTTTGATTACTTACTGAGTTGGCGTACTCACGTTACTCCATCCACCTCTGTGTGAGATCCAGGTACTGGACCATCTCACTAGTTTATTTCCGGACGTGTTTGGAGTGTTTCAAGGATCGAGGTAGCTGCTCAACGTCCCCAGCTCACCTCCTTTCTTTTCCTCGGTTCATAGCTTTTGTCTTTTGTACTTAGGCTTTTGTAGTAGCAAGTCACCTCATTGTACATTGTATTTACAGTCTTAGATGCTCATGACAGTTGACTCCAGGTTTTGAGGAAGTGTATATAAATTGTTCATCTCATTTTGATGTATTAAAAATATGCTAATTTTGGGAAATTATGAAATATTATGATAGTCTGAAATGGAAGGCTGGCCTAGTTCCATAATAGGCGCCATCACGACCGGCTTAGTATTTGGGTTCGTGACACTCTGGTGTGTTTATTTTCTTTTTATGTGTTTATTTTTACCTCCATTTGAATATTTTAAAAGCAAACTAGATTGAGTACGCAACCGTGACTTTCACGGGATTCAGAGAATGCCTAACACCTTCTCCTTGAGTCAAATGAACCCCCTTACCGGAATCTCTGGTGCAGTCAGTTTTAGAGTCTAAACGTGCTTCAAAATAACAAATCATTTCTAAAAAATGGTGACCTCACACATCGAAACCAAATGTCAGGTGGCGACTCTGAGTTAAAGTATTTTAAACACAAATGTTTTGTCACTTTCAATTTTGAAAACCCTTTTGAGCTTTACAAATCTTTTTATTTATTTTAAGAGGGTTTAATGAAGTGAAAAAGGGGTGTGACATCTCTGGCGACTCTGCTGGGGACTTACAGGTTCGAGCTAGTACTTGATCTTGTTGGCTTTTTAGGACATTCGGTTGAGGTTTTTATCTGTATTGTTTTCTTTACATTTTTTTCTATCGAGGTCGGAATGGAATTCCGGAAGTTGAAGCAGGTTCATAGGGTCATTTTGTATGTGTGTGTAAATTTTCAGGTCAATCGGACATGTTTTAGATGGTTTCGGCATCTTTGGCGAAATTTGGAAATTTCTAAATTCATAGGCTTGAATCCGAGGTGAATTTAGTGTTTTGATGTTATTTTGGGTGTTTCGAGGGTGAGACTAAGTCCGGGTGATCACTTATGACTTGTTGGTATTTTTGGTTGGGGTCCCGAGGGGCTCGGGGTAATTTCAGATAGCCATCGGGGGATTTGAAGTCGGAAAATTACAGCTGAAGCTGCTGGTGCTGGTGTAACCGAACCTGCGGATAGGGGACCGCAGTGCGAGCCCGCAGAAGCGGACACAAGACCGCATATGCGGATTTTGGTGGACAGGAGGAAGACCGCAGATGCGGAGCTGGGGCCGCACCTGCGTAGTCGCAGGTGCGGAAATGTGCATTTAAGTGATTTTTCGCAGGTGCACACCTGGGACCGCATGTGCGAGAATTTGGCCGCAGGTGTGGAAGTCCCTGGGCAGAACATATAAATAGGACCCTTAGCGGATTTTTGTCATTCATCCATCATTTTTGCACGGGTTTGAAACTTTTGAAGGGTTTTGAAGAGGGATCTCGAGAGTTCTTCGTAGAGGTAAGACTTTTGGACTTAAAATTATTTATATGTGATTAACGGATTGATTAGTGGTGAAATTGTGTACCAAAAATTGGGTAAATAGGGCTTTTAATTAGAGACTTTAAAATGGGGATTTTAGGGGTCATTTGAGGTTCGATTTTGATGTTCTTGGTATGTATAGACTCGGGGGAGGATCAGGATTCTTGTGATGTAAATTTTATCGGATTCTGAGACGTGGACCCGGGGGTCGGGTTTGGCCGAATTCGGGATTATTGATGAAATTTGATAATTGAGATGTGGGCTTCGCTCCTTTAGCATATACTAATGATATAATACTGATTTTTGTTAGGTTCGGGGCGATTTGTGGCCGAGTCGAGCGGAAAAAGCATTGCGGGGTAGAGTTTTGGCTTGATTGAGGTAAGTAACGCTTCCAGTCTTGGTTCTGAGGGTTCGAAACCCTGAACTACGTTTTATGTGATTAGAATTGGGTGACGGGCGTGCGGGCGTGCACCGTGTGATTCGTGACCTGGTTCATTCCATGGCACTGTTTATTGGTTCTCTCTTGTTGCTATCTGTGCTTCTGTCAATGTGACTGATGTGAACATCCTAGAAATCATGCTAAATATTTTTCTAAGGCTTCACGCTGATACTGTTGAGACCCGAGCGGTCGTCTTAATGCGAACATGTTAGAGATCATGCTGGATATTATGTTAAGGCTTCACACCGATGATGTTGAGACCCGAGTGGTCGTTTATTACTGTCATCTCATGTGTTTCATTGATACTATATACTCAGTCTTGTCATTGCATATCATATCATGTCTCAGTCTCGGTAATTGTTGATTTTGCATATTATATCATTGATTCGGGCTAGTTCATGCATTGTGAGCCCATGTGAGCGAGGTTTGAGAGTGACGACTGAGTGAGGCCGAGAGCCTGATTTTGAGTGAGAGACGTATATTGGATCGAGCTACACGCCGCAGCGAGATATATGTGGGATTGGGCTGCACGCCGCAATGATATTCTGATCATGCCTTCGTTGGCTTGATATAGCGCTTCGGATAATAGGAGCCCCTCCGGAGTCTTTACACCCCCAATGAGCGCATTGATATTGAGGGATGGATCTTCCCTGGACATGGATCTTTTCCGAAGTTGATGATATTGAGGGATGGATTGTCCCTGGGCATGGATCTTGTCCGAAGTATTTATCTAGAGATGGATCTTCTCCACGAGGCTGGATTGTTTGTTCCCATCGGTACTGTGAACATATAGCGACTGAGGTCAGTGACATGTGAACGTATTTTTGGGATGGATCTTGCCTAGGCCGTTGAGACATATACAGTACCGAGTGTTTGTGAGGTGTATCATTATCTGGAGATGGATCTTCTCCTTAGGGATGGATCGGCCTTCATCAGTATTGAGAGACTTCTGTCTGATGTGTATATATTCTGGGATAGATCTTCCCTGGGCTATGTGAGCCATATACAGTACTGAGTGGACGAGTATTTGAGAGTGGGAGCACATTGTGCATTTCATCATGTTGATGCATTGGCATGTAGAATACATCAAGGTATATATGTTAAATTGTTCGGATATATGTTAAACTGTTCAAAACTATGTTTATCTTATCACTTGAGCTGTCTAGTTAACTGAAAGCATGCCTAAATTTCTGTACATTTATTCTGTCATGAATATGGAGGTTTAGTCCGTCAATACCTCTCAGTCCACAGGTTGGGCTTGTTACTTACTGAGTTGGTGTACTCACATTACCCCCCGCACCTTGTGTGCAGATTCAGGTGAATGGATTGAGTGAGAGCTGGTTTATTCTCTTGGAGCACATCGGAGATTGCAAGGTAGCTGCACGGCGTCCGCAGCCTCGTCTCTCTCCTTCCTATTAGTCATTTTGTTATTCTCAAACTTGTTTGTAGTAAGGGATAAGTACCAGATTTTGTATTCCCTTTTTAGGTTCTCATGACTGATGACTCCGGGTTTTGGGATGTGTTTAAATGTTTTTTTCCCTACTTTATTTGTTTTCAAATGCTGAAATGAAAGATTTATGAAAATACTGGTTGATATTGAATCAAACGAAAGTTTTCTTATGTTGTGCATAGTGAATTGGCTAGCCTAGTGTCACGATAGGAACCATCACAGCCGGGTTGGTTTTCGGGTTGTGACAAAAATATTGGCCAAATAGAATTCCATGAGAATGACATATTTGCGAAATTTCAGGCAAGTTGCTGCATACTCCATTGTAAGTNATGACAATAATAAGTTAGCCAAAAGGGTCATCCCGTATATTCTATCTAATTCTGTGTTCCGAGGTCGTGAAAACCTTCTTCTATCTCACCTCGATTTGCGTGCGCAGCCGGGGCGTGTAGCTGGAAAGCCTTTATGTGAAAAATTGATAAAAATGATAATTTTGTATTGGAAATTTGAATAAAGTTGACTTCAGTCAACGTTTTTGGTAAACGGGCCTGGACCCGTGATTTGGCAATCCCGGAGGGTCCGTAGAAAAATATGGGACTTGGGCGTATGCCCGAAATCGAATTCCGAGGTCCGAAGCCCGAGAAATAAATTTTTAAAGAAAATTATTTTCTGAAAAATATAAAGGTTTTTGAAAATGAAAATTGAGGTGAAACCTGTGATATCGGGCCCGTATTATGGTTCCGAAGCCCGGTACAGGTTCGATATGATTTATATGTGTTATCAGTGAAGTTTGGAAATAAACGAACTTCGTTTGGCGTGATCCGGACCTTAAATGCAAAAATTGATGTTTAAAGAAGTTTTGAGAAATTTCATTGATCTTGAGGTTTAATTCGATGCTTATGATGCTATTTTGGTGATTCGATTACTCGAATAAGTCCGTAGGATATTTTTGAGGTTGTGTGCATATTTGGTTTTGAGCCCCGAGGGCTCGGGTGTGTTTCGGATAGTGTTCGGGTCAATTTTTCCTCATTTTCCTCTGCTGTTTCTGCTATCTGGTGTCCCCTTCTATGTGATCGCATAGTGTAAAATGGAACAGCCCAGTTTTTTTAATCGTGATCGCACTGTTCACTTCGCGATCGCACAACTTGTAGAATTTACTCTATGCGATCGCATACCCACGTTCGCAATCGCACAGTGTTATCTTGGCAGTGGCCATTTCTTCTTCTATGCGATCGCAATTATTGGTCCGCGATCGCAGAAGCTAA
>ML370404.1:15477-39867 GCA_005239525.1 Nicotiana knightiana | reverse complement strand
TTATGATTTACAAAGTTATTCAGACTTACAGATTGAGTCATGTACACTATATTTCTTCCATGTTTCTTATGTACATTATGTGCCTTACATACTCCGTACATTATTCGTACTGACGTCCCTTTTTCCTGGGGACGCTTCGTTTCATGCCCGCAGGTCCTGATAGACAGGTCGATAGCCCTCCAAGTAGGCTATCAGCTTAGCGAAAGATGTTGGTGCGCTCCATTTGCTTCGGAGTCGCTTGTTTGGTTAGTATGATTTAGACGGGTATTGTTTGGTATGGCGGGACTCTACCCCAACCTTTATGACATTTATGTACTCTTAGAGGCTTGTAGACATATGTCGTATACATGAAAGATTGTACGGCCTTGTCGGCCTATGTTTTGAGTTTGTAAATGATTATGTTGGCCTATTAGGCACGTATGTCACGTGTATATAATAATGTAATAAGAAAGATACGTTATGTTGGTACTCGGTCGAGTAAGGTATCGGGTGCCCGTCACGGCCCATCGGTTTGGGTCATAAAAAAAGTGGTATCAGAGCAGTTCTGTCCTAGGGAGTCTACAAGCCGTGTCTAGTAGAGTCTTGTTTATGGGTGTGTCATGCACCACGCTTATAAGCAGAAGGCTACAGGGCATTTAGGTCTGTCACTCTTTCTTCTTACTCTAGATCGTGTGGTAGATCTCACTTATAAGAATTCAAATTCCGAACTTCTATTTTATTCGTAGTAAGACGATGCCTACATTCAGAAAGATGATCGATAAGAGATATAGTTGTGGAAGTGTTGAATTAGAGGAACTCGATTTTGCATTTTTCTTATGATGAATAAATGCAAGTTCTTCAGCAGATCGTGCGTGTACTAAAAGGTGCACGATTCTTGATAAGGAGCATTTAGGAAATAATACTTATCCTCTCTTACGGTAAAAAGGAATAACAGGATGGGAAGTTAGACACAAGTTTCAACAAGTAAAAGGAGCAAGGTGAAGAAGAGAACGAGGTGCCCAGTTAATGAAGGTTATCGGTATTTACAATTCAGGAAGAAAAATATAAGCTTTGATTTACCTTCAATTGTAAGAAAGGTATGTACAAATGGTCACACCCATCTCATTCATGCCCTATGGAAGCTAACATAAGTAGTATAAGAGAGGGACGGATATAAGGATCCGACTAGGGTTAGAGTTACCCAAAATGAGGGATAGATTGTTTGCGTTAGTTGACATTTCCGAAGGATAAAGTGCTAACAGATCTCCTTGTCAGACACCCCGATGGTGCACTCTAAAATAGTACAGCTAGATATGAGTACTACAAAGATAGGCATTGGAAGCCTGGAAAGGATAAATATAATCTTAGTATGACTCACGTCCCTAGTATAGAAATAATGTTAAGCAACCCGTAGAGCCAGTGGATGGAGCAAACGGGATCTAAAAGAAAAAAAAATACCTTGTCGATACTTTCAAAATAAAGTGATAGACAGAAATGTTAGCAGGAAATAAGAAGAGGGTGCATTATGAGTAAGATGTGATACATGGATGACAACGGTAGATCAGAGAAAAAAAAATGACAGCATTACAGAGTTTATAGTCTAGTGAAGGAAAAGATGAGAAGTGACAGGCCTTGAGACAACAAAAGAGTATAGGCCATAAAGTCATATCCTCATTTCGAGAAGTAAGTTCGTGACTCTAACGTGATTACCAATAGGAAAAGCTAGACCCCAGAATTATGGAGATCAGTATGGGCTGGTGAATAAGATAAAGTAAACATGAATTAGGGATTTAGTAATTTGATAATGGTCGACATCATGAGAATTTCAAATTTCATACCGGCAATAATAGAATGGACAACAGAAGAAGATTCATGAGAAATCCAGAGAATGGTCATTCAGGAAGAAGCTTCCCTAAAGTAAGCAATGTGAGAAAAAATTAAGCTTAAGAGACTGTATGTGCCAGTTATAGTAATTGTCACCTCGCGAGTAAAGAATTTTGTCATCCTTAATACAGAAGGATTGCTGCAAAGAGAGTAAGGATCATCGATGATGTGAAAGGACGCCAAAAATGAAGAAGTAGAATATCTATAGGGAGATTGTCGTAGCTCCAACTCTTAGTACTCCCCTAAAGGGGGAATATGGAATGACGTGACATTAAGTCAGAATTAAGTGGTTCTAGTAATTATGGAATGGTAAAGGAAGAATACAATAAAACAAAAAAGGGATGAACTTGCACTTATTCAAAGCCTACAGATATGCTATGATACCAGAGCATTATGCAAGCACGACGTCAAGAAGAGGAAGTAAGGGTTCCTGCCCGAGATATTATTGATTAATAAGGAGCCAGTGCGAGAGGTAAGTTAAGACAAAGGAAATGACTCAAGAAAGATTACGCGGAATATTGATACGGGAATGGGCCAATAAGAAATTAGTAGTTGATTCAAGAAGAGCCTAGCTATGGCCAGATAAGAGAATACAGACAAACAAACAGATCGTGCAAGATAAACATAGGGAACCCTAATATGGGGAATTCAGCCTCACAGTTATGACATCGTGATCATTGAGAAATATTTAGATAGGATTTTGGGTAGTTAAAGGTACCATATGAGTGTTACGGAGATAAAAGAAAGTTCCACTGGGAAGTCAGTCAAAATATCACGTTCAGAAGTAACCCTACAAGTACAAGGGGTAAGAAAGACCAGGAAAAGTAAAAGCCTACGTTTAGAGAAAACTAAGGTGGAACAAAAGAAATTATTCGATCAATGATTCAGAGTGGATTATGTTATAAACGCACTTAAGAGTTTGGAGTTGTATACATGCATCATATACAACCGTAGAATATTTCGGTATAAGTTAAAAGAAAGATTTGAGTCCAGGTCATAGACGAGGGATTGAATTATTAAAGGATTGTATCATGGATATTCCTCAGCGCCCATGAAAGGCTAAATGTAGTAACTAATACCATGAACCGCAGATCGGAAGATAGCTTAATCCTACATAAAGGTTGATCAGAAGGAAGAGGAAACTAAAGAGTTACAACAACGAAGTAAATCAGGAGTCTGATTATTGGACCCAGAAAATTAGAGAAATCATGATTGAGAACATTACAGGATCACTCTTATTATTAGAGGTACCAAAGGGATAGTACAACAACCATATTATATAACAGCTCTACGATAAAGCCAGTTAGAAAAATACCATCCTCATAAGAATTCGGTATGGAGTTTCCACCTGATTGTATAAGCACCAGAGGTGCAAGTATTATAATAGAGCTTCAAATTATGGACGTGAATTATACCTATAAGGAAGGGACGTCATGAGTGAAAGATACAATGCGAGATTTTAAGGTAAGTAAGGTAAAGGTAAACAAAATACAAGATACTCAAGGGCAGAAGATCGTGAATAGTCCATACTTCGAATAGAAGGCTAGAAGTACTAGGATTCAATATCCATGAATGATAACAGCGTCGTCAGTGGAGTACCTTCCAGCCTATGGTTTCTAAGTACTGAAAGGTTTAATTACAGAGTAAAAGAAGAGTTAGAGACGATGTGATGTCTCGATGTTCCAGAAGAGCATAAGGGAATCGATCCCAAGCTAAAATATGATAGAACGACAAGGTTTTAAAAAGACAAGAGTAGGGATAAGAAGAAGGCAAGTGAGAAGGTGACGGAAATGGGAAGTCCTCGGAACTAAGCCCGGGAAAACATAGGAGCTGATGGTTTCTTTAAGCTATTGAAAGTTGTAATGAAGTCAAAAAGAGTCTAAGACTAATAACATTTAGAAGAAATGGAATGTTGCCCTGGTAATAGAATAAAGGTACAATTGTGATAAATAAAGGATGACGTTTGAGCCTCCGATTGGGTAATGAGTTCATTAATTGTACAAGATTAAATACCCACGTAAGGAAAATCATTGGGATGACTATGATATGAGATAGGGTTATGGAAGTACAGTATCTCCCCCAGATGGATCATGAAAATCACTTCAAATGTTCCAAGATGCAACGTAAGCCCTAGTGACAATATATTACGTAATAAGTTTCAAGTTATCAATGTACGAGGTAAATCAACAATGGATGGGCAAAATCTGCAAAGTACGAGATGAGATTAGGCCGTCATTCTTAAGATGAACAGTAGTAGGGGGAATTAAAGAACTGGGATTTATGCATATGGGATAAGCAAAAAGAGTGAGCTGGAACTTGGTAGCAGACCTCCCCAATGATAAATTGAAGTAAGAGTTATGGTATAGTATGACCTACCTGGATGCAGTA
Organism: Nicotiana knightiana; assembly: GCA_005239525.1. Taxonomy (NCBI): domain Eukaryota; kingdom Viridiplantae; phylum Streptophyta; class Magnoliopsida; order Solanales; family Solanaceae; genus Nicotiana; species Nicotiana knightiana. The sequence continues at coordinate 35,616 of ML370404.1, read as the reverse complement.
AAATCATGCGGATAGATAACGTGGTTCATGAAATAATATGTAGCAATATCCGCAAGTTCTACAAAGTACCGAGCGAAGAATTTCAGTACACCTATAGATGTCCAAGAGAAGTATCTTATTAATCCTTATATATGTTTACAAAGATAGGCCTAGAGATTCGCTAAAATTTGAAGGAAAAGGAGAGAAAAGTCGCATAGGCACAGTTACAAGGTCAGTATCGTAAAGGCTGCATGATAGGAAGTAGCAACAGTTACGAGATTGGAAGGAAGTCAATCACAAGTCATGGCATGGGAAAGAGGCCTAAAGGGGGGAATGCCCTGGCCTTTGGATTTATTCAAGGAATATTTTCCTAAATAAAAAGGAAAATATTAAAGTATTCGCAAGAGCTATGGGTTATAAAAATAATAAGTGTGTCAGCCAACATTCGAGGACGAATGTTCCAAAGGGGGGAATGATGTTACGCCCCGCAATATTACGTTGATATTACATCTTGCAGTATTATGTTACGATGATGTTACGCCTCGCAGTACTAAATTACGATGATGTTGTACCCTTAGTATTGTACGTTGAATTTGTCATAAGGTAATTGACATCATTCCAAGTAAAAGATTATTTGGAGATTATAAGGATTATGCTATTTCACAAGTGACGAGTAAATTCGTGAATGTGAAAGGGGAAGAAAGTCAAAGAAAATGACTTTTTTATCCATGTTTGGCATATGGGATAAAATACGGATCGAGCGATAATACCCGATAATTATGAACTAGTACCATACAAGGTACCAAATAACCACGGTAGTATAATATATAAAGTATACTAAATATGAATAGTATTTTTAGGTAATTTGAGATAATTCTTAATTATGCGAGTAATTGATTAATTACTGGGTAATGATACATTACCTAGTTAATTATTAAAATAAAAGATAAAGATTAATTCCCGTCCCCCAAAGACGTGGCAGAAGGCCACAAATTAAAGGAATGACTCTTGGTCATTCCATGGCTAGGTGGCAATTAAGTAGCTAAGGAAGGGATATATCATTTGTTGTGAATAATATATAATTCTTACCATCAGAAACTTAAGAAGGGATATATCATTTGTTATGAATAATATATAATTCTTACCATCAGAAACTTAAGAACCTTTACAAGTCAAAGGTGTTGGCATTTTGCAATCAAGAGAAAAACGTTACCCTTCTTAACCTTCCTGGAAACACTAGCCATTTTCAAGCTTTCAACAAAGCTAATTTCTTCATTTCTTGAAAAACGAAGCACCAACAGAATGTTAGCAAGCTTCAACAAAAAAAAACGTTTACCAACCAAAAATCCAACGAGAATTATTGGAAGTTTAACAACGTACAATTTTTGTGGTTCTAAAGGGGTACGATGCAACCTTTTTCAAGAGTATCATAAGAATTTTTCCCTACCCCAGGTATGTTAAGGCTATCCCTTCTTTCTTTTGGCATGATCCATGCGATACAAATGAAACGTGCAAATGCACAAATTCCATAAATGTTTCTATTCATAGAAGTATTAGAGATATCTATGTTCTTGAATTTCCATGTGTCATAATACTTTATCATCTGTTCATGGGTCTCAGAAAAATATGAAAGTTAAAAAGAGTTTACTTTATGATATTACTCAAAGGCATAATGGCCTTATGAAGCTCCGAAAGATTTTATTAATGTACTTTTCATGCATTGCATTCATGTGCATTGACCCATGACCAGATGGCGTTATATATGCGTATATATGTAAATATATGTATATGGGATATGGGAAAATGTTACGGCGTTATATACGCACCACCACCTGATCAGTTGGTATATGATGATGATGTTTCCCGCAGTGGCTGAAATATGATTCAAACGGCGTTATACACGCATATATATGTATAGTCAAATAGCGTTATATACGAATATATATATATATATATATATATATATATATATATATATATATATGTATGTATATTGGATATGGGAAAGGTTATGACATTATATACGCACCACCACCTGATCAACTGGTATACGATGGTGATTTTGCCCACAGTGGCCGATATGATGTGATGGGATGCCCTCAGAGATGATGATGTTATGAAACATATACCTATGCACGACATGACATTCATACGCATATGCATGCTACTAAAAGTTATTTATGATTTACAAAGTTATTCAGACTTACAGATTGAGTCATGTACACTATATGTCTTCCATGTTTCTTATGTACATTATGTGCCTTACATACTCGGTACATTATTTGTACTGACGTCCCTTTTGCCCGGGGACGCTGCGTTTCATGCCTGCAGGTCCTGATAGATAGGTCAAGAGCCCTCCAAGTAGGCTGTCATCTCAGCGGAAGATGTTGGTGCGCTCCATTTTCTTCGGAGTCGCTTGTTTGGTTAGTATGATTTAGACGGGTATTGTTTGGTATGGCGGGACTCTATACCGACCTTTATAACATTTATGTACTCTTAGAGGCTTGTAGACATATGTCGTATACGTGAATGATTGTACGACCTTGTCGGCCTATGTTTTGAGTTTGTAAATGATTATGTTGGCCTATTAGGCACGTATGTCACGTGTATATGATAATTTAATAAGAAAGATACGTTACATTGGTACTCGGTCGAGTAAGGTATCGGGTGCATGTCGCGGCCCATCGGTTTAGGTCGTGACAAGACCGCCCAGCCTATAGTGGTGCATCTTCGGTACATGGTCCCCGCGATTCTCAGCCAGACCAGTCTTCATTCGGTTCCCTTCTCGCCCAGAGTGCAGCTCGAGCACTATCAGTTTAGGGTTCTTCTTTACATGGTTCTCCTAGTGGCCATTCTGGTGCCAAGGGTTCTTTTCAGTCCCCGTCTCCAGCTCCAGGGAGTTGTTATGAGTGTGGAGAGTTCGGGCATATGAGGAGGCAGTGACCTCTTCTTCTTGGAGGCCCATCTCATCCGAGGAGCCAGCCTTCGACTTCAGCTCCAGTTATTTCACCACCCACCCAGGCAGCCAAGGGTGGTAGTCAGTCAGCTAGAGGTCTCCCTAGAGGGGGAGGTCGAGCAGGTGGAGGTCAGGCCCATATGTATGCCTTTCCAGCTAGGCCAGATGCTATATGGCCTCCGATGCAGTGATCGCAGGTATTGTCTCAGTTTGTCGCCGAGATGCTTTGGCTTTATTTGACCCTGGTTCTACATATTCCTATGTTTCTTCATATTTTGCCCATTTTTTGGATATGCCCCGTGATTCTGTAGTTACATATGTTCATGTGTCGACTCCGGTGGGTGATATTGTTGTTGTGGACAGTGTGTATCGGTCGTGTGTGATATTTATTGGGGGTCTAGAGACCCGAGTGGACCTATTATTACTCAGCATGGTCGATTTTGATTTGATATTGGGCATGGACTGGTTATCTCCGTGTCATGTTGTTCTTGATTGTCACGCTAAGATCGTGGCCTTAGCTATGCCAGGATGTCCGAGGGTTTAGTGGAGAGGTTCTTCTGAGTATGTGCCTAGCAGGGTGATTTCCTACCTGAAGGCTCAGGGTATGCTTAAGAAAGGGTGTTTATAGTATCTGGCTTTTGTGAGGGATGTCAGTGGTGAGACTCCCGCTATTGATTCGGTTCCTATGGTCCGTGACTTTCCGGACATGTTTCTTGCAGATCTGCCAGGCATGCCACCTGACAGGGACATTGATTTTGGTATTGACCTGGTGCTAGGCACTCAGCCTATTTCTATTCCACCTTATCGTATGGCACCAGCTGAGCTAAAGGAATTAAATGAGCAGCTTCAGGAACTCCTAGATAAGGGGTTCATTCGGCCTAGTATGTCACCTTGGGGTGCACCGGTGTTGTTTGTAAAGAAGAAGGATGGTTCTATGTGTATGTGTATTGATTATCGACAGCTGAACAAAGTTACAGTGAAGAACCAGTATCCCTTGCCTCGTATAAATGACTTGTTTGATCAGTTGCAGGGTGCCAGGGTATTTTCCAAGATACACTTGCGTTCCGGCTATCATCAGTTGAAGATTCGGGGGCACGACATCCCGAAGACTACTTTTAGGACTAGTTATGGTCATTATGAGTTTCTGGTTATGTCTTTCGGGCTGATCAATGCCCTAGCAGCCTTTATGCACTTGATATACAGTGTATTCCGGCCTTATCTAGACTCTTTCGTCATCGTGTTTATTGACGATATCTTGGTGTATTCCCGATCTCGGGAGGACCATGAGCAGCATTTGAGAGTTGTGCTTCAGACCTTGAGGGAGAAGAGATTGTATGCAAAATTTTTGAAGTGTGAGTTCTGGCTTGATTCAGTAGCGTTCTTGGGGAACGTGGTGTCAAGTGAGGGTATTCAGGTTGACCTAAAGAAGATAGAGGAAGTGCAGAGCTGGCCTAGACCGTCATTAGCTATCGAGATTCGCAGTTTCCTTGGTTTGGCAAGGTACTATCACCGTTTTGTAGAGGGATTTTCATCTATTGCAACACCTATGACCAGACTGACCCAGAAGGGTGCTCAGTTCAGTTGGTCTGAGGAGTGTGAGGAGAGCTTTCAGAAGCTCAAGTCAGCTTTGACTACAGCTACGGTATTGATTTTGCCTACGGGTTCAGGTTCTTATACAGTTTACTGTGACGCCTCGAGAGTTGGCCTTGGAGCGATTTGGATGCAGGATTGTAGGGTGATTGCCTACGCGTCCAGATAGTTGAAGGTGCATGAGAAGAATTATCCAGTGCACGATCTTGAGTTAGCAGCTATTTTCCACGCCATGAAGATTTGGCGTAAATATTTGTATGGAGTGCATTATGAGATTTTCACTAATCATCGTAGTTTGCAGCATATGCTTAAGCAGAAGGATCTGAATTTGCATCAGAGAAGGTGGTTGGAGCTTCTCAAGGATTATGACCTCACTATTTTATATCATCTGGGGAAGGCCAATGTAGTCGTCGATGCCCTGAGTCGCAGAGCAGAGAGTTTGGGGAGTCTAGCCTACCTTCCAGTAGCAGAGCGTCCATTAGCACTTGATGTTCGGGCTTTACCGGGTCAGTTGGTGAGATTTGATCTATTAGAGCCCCCGCGGGTATTGGCTTGTATAGCCTCCAGGTCTTCTCTATATGATCAGATTAAAGAACGCCAGTATGATGATCCACACTTGCTCGTTCTTCAGGACAGGGTCCATCGCGGTGATGCCTGGGATGTGGTTATTGGTGATGATGGGGTCATGAGGACGCAGGGCCGGATTTGCGTGCGCAATGTGAATGGAATTCGAGATTTGATTCTTGCTGAGACCTATAGTTCGCGGTATTCCATCCATCCGGGTGCCGCAAAGATGTATCAGGATCTAAGACAACATTATTGGTGGAGGCGAATAAAGAGAGATATTGTTGAGTTTGTGGCTCAGCATCTCAACTGTCAGCAGGTCAAGTATGAGCACCAGAGACCAAGTGGATTGTTTCAGAGATTAGATATTCCGGAGTGGAAGTGGGAGTGAATCACCATGGACTTTGTAGTTGGACTCCCACGGATGTCGAGGAGGTTTGATGCTATATGGGTTATTGTGGATCGGCTGATCAAGTCCACGCACTTCATTCCTGTTGGTAATACTTATTCTTCGGAGTGGTTCGCTGAGATTTATATCAGGGAGATTGTCCGATTGCATGGGGTTCCAGTTTCTATCATTTCTGACAGAGGTACTCAGTTCACATTTCAGTTTTAGAGAGCCGTACAGAGAGAGTTGGGTACTCAGGTTGAGTTGAGCACATCATTTCATCCTCAGACCGACGGGTAGTCGGAGCGTACTATTATGATTTTAGAGGATATGTTGCGGGCCTGTGTCATTGATTTTGGGGGTTCATGGGACCAGCTTCTACCACTCGCGAGTTTGCATATAATAATAGTTATCAGTCGAGTATCTAGATGGCTCTGTATGAGGCTTTATATGGTAGGAGGTGCAGATCTTCGGTTGGTTGGTTCGAGCCGGGCGAGGCTAGACTATTGGGCACAGACTTGGTTCAGGATGCGTTGGGTACGGCGAAGTTGATTCAGGAGCAGCTTCGCACGGCTCAGTCTAGGCAGAAGAGTTATGCGAATCGGAAGGTCCGAGATGTGTCTTTCATGGTTGAGGAGAAGGTGATGTTAAAGGTGTCACCCATGAAGGGTGTTATGAGGTTCGGGAAGAGGGGAAAGCTGAGTCCCAGGTTCATTGGGCCATTTGAGGTGCTTCAGAGGATTGGGGAGGTGGCTTAGAGACTTGACATGCCTCCCAGCTTATCGAGTATTCATACGGTGTTCCATGTTTCGATGCTCCGGAAGTATGTTGGTGACCCGTCTCATGTTTTGGACTTCAGCACGGTTCAGCTCGAGGGTGATATGTCATATGAGGTAGAGCCAGTGGCTATTTTGGGTCGTCATGTCAGGAAGCTGAGGTCTAAGGATATAGCTTCAGTGAAGGTTCAGTGTAGAGGACAGCCGGTGAAGGATGCCACCTGGGAGACCGAGTGGGAGATGTGGAGCAGATATCCTCACTTATTCAAGACTCCAGGTATGTTTCTAGACCCGTTCGAGGACGAACGTTTGTTTAAGAGGAGGACAATGTAACGACCCGGCCGGTCGTTCCGTGAGATTAGCCCCGTTTCTCCCATTTCTGCTTTATCATATTCTTCTTAGCCTATTTATGTTGTGTTGGGTCGGTTGGTTCAGGTTTGGAGTGGTTGTGGTGAGAACATAGACACTTAGTCTCTTAAATTAGCTTAATAGTTAAAAAATTCAACTGGGAGTTGACTTATTGGTAGACGACCTCGGAATGCAGATTTTATGGCTCGGATAGCTTCGTTAGGTGATTTGGGACTTAGAAGTGTGTTCGGAATGAAGTTTTGATGTCCGGTGTAGAATTAGGATTGAATTGGCAAAAGTTAGTTTTTGGCGATTTTCGGTCAGCAGTGGAAAATAGGCTATCAGGGACGTGTTTTGGTTGGTTTTGGAATCATTGGCGAAATTTAGAAGTTTCAAAGTTCATAGGCTTGAATTTGATGTAATTTTGGTGTTGTTTTGTTGTTTATTGTATTTCGAAGGCTCGACTAAGTTTCAATGATGTTATGGGGTGTGTTGGTAGGATTGGTTGAGGTCCCGAGGCCCTCGGGTGTGTTTCGAATGCTCAAACGGGCATTTTTGGTCTTAAGGATCTATTATTTTCCTGGTGTTTTAGCAGCAGTGATTTCTTCACTGCGATTGCATGGATTCATCCACGATCGCGTAGAGTAAAAGATCGGGGCATGCAATTTGTTCTATGCGATCACATAATAAGGATTGCGATCACATAGGTTGGGCATGTGAAGCAGTGCGATCGCGTGGCCCTTTGTGCGATCGCAAAGAGGTTCTAAGGCGTGTGTGTGGGATGGACATTTGTTCTATGTGATCGCGTGTGTTGGTATGTGAACGCGTAGGGTGGTACGGGTTGTGCATTGCAATCGCGTGGCTGGAGTCGCGATCGCACTGAAAGAAATTATAGTGCTGGGCAGAATGTTTCAAAAGGCCATTTTTGCGAGATCAGTTCATTTTTCCTCCATTATTGAACGAGTTGGGAGCGCTTTGAGAGGGTTTGAAGAGGAAATCAAAGGGAATCAATTGGAGGTAAGGTTTTCAAACTTCATAACTCGTTTCTATGTCATTTTCTAAGTAATTAAACGGGAAATTTGTTGAATTTAAACCCAAATTGGGGAGATTAGGTGCATGAGAATTGGAAAATTCTTTCGATGATTTGAGTGGGAAATTGTAGTCTGATTTTGGTGTTCTTGGTATGTATATAATCGTGGGAGGACGAGGATTCTAGTGATGTAAATTTTATCGAATTCCGAGACGTGCGCCCGGGGCTCGGGTTTGGCCGAATTTCGAGAATTGTGTCTAAATTGATAGTTTTCGATTGGGTTTTGTTCCTTTAGCGTATATTGATGATGTTAATATGGTTTTGGATATATTCGGAGCATTTGGGAGCCAATTCGAGGGGCAAGCGCATCACGGAGTAGCTTTTGGGATGTTTTGAGGTAAGTAACGATTGTAACTCTAAACCTGAGGGTATGACACCTCAGTATTTGATATTGTTTGGGTAAATGAGGTGACGCACATGCTAAGTGACGAGCGTGGGGGTGTGCACCGATAGGGATTGTGACCTGGTCCGTCCCGTAGCGACTATTAAACCGCGTATTCGATTTGGAACCTTATGATATCCTGTACTTTAGAAATTTATACTTGTTTATGGGCTGTGAGCCACGTTTGGGGCCTTGTGCCGACCTGTTTATACCCTCAGGGGTACTTTTACACTATTCTACCACTATCCTGATAGAACAATTGTGAACTCAGTCATGTTTCCTACTTGTTGTTATTTTCATTGTTATCACATAACTTTGAAAACTCTGAAAAGTATTTTGGGCTAAGTCTCGTGAGTTGGGATGAATTTCCTAAGTGGCTTGTGAGGATGACTGAGTCAGGCCGAGAGCCTATTAAGTGAGGATAGTTATGGATCGGGTTGCACGCCGCATCAATATGTATATGTTAGGTCGAGCGTCGAGTATGTGAGGATAGTTATGGGAAGGGTTGCACGCCACAACAATATATATGTTATATATTACATATGGATCGGGTTGCACGCCGCAGCAATATAGATTATATATATATGGATCGGGATGCACGCCGCAGTAGATTTAGCGCTTGGGCTGAAGGAGCTCCTCCAGGAGTCTGTACACCCCCAGTGAGCACTGTCAACTATTATATGGATCGAGCTGCACGCCGCAGCGTATGTTATAAGGATCGGGCTGCACGCCGCAGCAGTATATATATATATATATATATATATAGTGGAGCGGGCTGCCCGCCGCAGTAGTTGTGTGTATTCATGGTACTTGCTGAGTACGGGTGTTTAAGTGAGAGCATGAGATACTGATAGTGGAGTCACGAGGGACTGAGCGGCTTGCTCGAGAGGCTTTATTGTGAGTGACACTGTGCCCGAGGGGCTTATATTTTATAAAAATTTTGTTTTCACTCTTCTTTACACTGAGCCTCTGATACTGAAGGTTGGGTAAATGTTTTTATACGAGATTTTTAAATGAAAACCGCAGTTTTATGAAATATTCGGAATTGTAGATTTCTGACTTGATTTATTCATTCCACTGTTATTCATTATATGGATTTACATGATTTAAATGCTCGTCACTACACTCAATTTTTTAGTTACTTTGATTACTTACTGAGTTGGTGTATTCACGTTACTCCTTGCACCTCTGTGTGCAGATCCAGGTACCGAACCACCTCACAAGTTGATTTCCGGACGAGCTTGGAGTTGTTCGAGGATTGAGGTAGTTGTTCAGCGTCCCCATCTCACCTCTTTTCCTTCCCTCAGATCATAGTTTTTTTTTTGTCTTTTGTACCTCAGACTTTTGTATAGCAAGTCACTATATTGTACATTGTATTTACAGTCTTAGATGCTCATGACAGTTGACTCCAGGTTTTGGAGAAATGTATAAATTTTTCATCTCATGTTGTTTCAAAATCTGCTAATTTTGGGGAAATTATGAAATATTATGATAGTCTGAAATGGTTGGCTAGCCTAGTTCCATGATAGGCGCTGTCACGACCCAAACCGATGGGCCGCGACGGGCACCCGGTACTTACTCAACCGAGCACCAACGTAACGTATCTTTCTTATTACATCATCATATACACGTGACATACGAGCCTAATAGGCCAACATAATCATTTATAAACTCAAAACATAGGCCGACAAGGCCGTACAATTTTTCACGTACACGACATATGTCTACAAGATTCTAAGAGTACATAAATATCGTAAAGGTCGGGACAGAGTCCCTCCATACCAAATAATACATGTCTAAATCATACTAACCAAACAAGCGACTCCGAAGCAAATGGAGCACACCAACATCTTTCGCTGAGTTGATAACCTACTTGGATGGCTCTCGACCTGTCTATCAGGACCTGCGGGCATGAAACACAGCTTCCCTAGGCAAAAGGGAAGTCAACACGAATAATGTACCGAGTATGTAAGGCACATAAATAAGTACATAAGAAACATGGAAGAAATATAGAGTACATGACTCAACCTGTAAGCCTGTAAATCATAAATTAATTTTAGCGTCATACATATGCGTATGAATGTCATGTCGTGCATAGATACATGTTTCATAACATCATCATCCTCTGAGGGCATCCCATCATATCATATCATCTGTAACCTTTCCCATATCCCATATACATATATATATATATACGTGTATATAACGCCGTTTGAATATACATACATATATACGCGTATATAACGCCGTTTGAATCATATTTCAGCCACTATGGGCAACGTCATCATCATATACCAGTTGATCAGATGGTGGTGCGTATATAACGCTGTAACCTTTTCCTATATCCCATATACATATATTTACATAAATACGCGTATATAACACCGTCTGAGTCATGGGTCAATGCACATGAATGCAATGCATGAAAAGTACGTTAATAAAATCTTTCGGAGCTTCATAAGACCATTTTGCCTTTGAGTAATATCATAAAGTAAACTCTTTTCAACTTTCATATTTTTCTGAGACCCATGAACAGATGATAAAATACTATGACACATGGAAATTCAAGAACATAGATATCTCTAATACTTCTATGAATAGAGTCATTTATGGAATTTGTGCATTTGCACGTTTCGTTCGTATCGCATGGATCATGCCAAAAGAAAGAAGGGATAACATTAACATACCTGAGTCGGTTCTCTGGACAATCCCTCTAACATATGTCTTTTTCCCGGATCAAAGTAGGGAAAAATCCTTACAGTATTCTTGAGAAAGATTGTACCGTACTCCCTTAGATGAAGAGACCATAACTCTTACAAATAGAAATGGATTACTGAACCTATAATTTCTTCTCAATCATATGTGTCTTACTAATTAAAATTATAAAGTGTACTTGATCAAATTTTCGGTGGTTAAATTAGGTACTGGAATCGACATATACAATCCGAGAATGTTGGGGACAAGAAGTGCTTCTCAATATGAGAGTACATGGACGGATAGCTAGTTGTATTGTATGTGGAATGATTTCACAGTACAACTTTGAGAAAACTCAAGGAACACACAACTAACTTGCACTGCTTGCCTAAACTTGTAAAGGAACCGAATGGAATGATTCTTGGTTTATGGTTACATTTATCTCTTAACCAAATGAGATAAGGTGCTAAGTCTCTACATATTGACACCTTGCAAATTGAATTAAGAGTCACTAATGGAATATTGGGGGGCTTCCATGTTTTGGGGGCTAAGTTATCCAAAATATTTGATTATTCCAAGATCTTAATTAATCTTCCACAAAAAGATAATCATTAATTGCCCACATAATTAAGAATTATCTCTAACTTACTTAAAATACTACTCACTTTTAATACACTTTATATAACATACTATCACGATCATATGGTACCTTGTATGGTACTAGTCCATAAGTATCGGGTATCTTCAACAGAACTCATTTTCTTTAATTTGTATACCATTTCTCCTTCATGACACTTACTTGTCACTTGTTATAAATAGCAGACATACGTTAACCTCAAAATAATCTCATCCCCAAATATACGTGGATTAACTGAAAGACAAAACTTAACGTACAAAAGCGTGAGATGTAACAAATACTTTATAATCCCAAAATAAATCTCATTCCCGAACTTACGTCGATTAACTTACGATGAAACTTCAACGTACGAAAATGTGGTATGTAACATCTCATTTCTGATCTTATATCAATTTACTTATGGCATACTTCCACGTACAAAAATATGGGGTGTAACATCATTCCCCCCTTTGGAACATTCGTCCTCGAATGTTGACTGATGCACTTATCATTCTTATAACTCATAACTCTCTCTTTATTTTCGTGGGCTTAATCCCGAGGGCTTATCTATTTTCATCACCTTCTCAGTTGCCCTTTCTTATCCTTACTCCTGTCTTCCTACAATCTTGTCGCTCTACCATACTTTAGCCTGCGACCCATACATATCTATTTATACTGCTCACAACTTTCCTTCAACTTGCTTGCACCCTAGATTTCCTTATGTTATTCTGGAACGTTAAGCGAGACATCGCATCATCTCAGACTCTTCTTTACTCTTTTAACTAGACCTCTTGATACCTAGAAACCATAGGCTGGAAGATATGCCACTAATGGAACCTCTATCCTTCCTAGATACTGAATCGCCGTGCTTCTAGCCTTTTATCCGAAGTATGGACTATTCACAATCTTCTGCATTTGAGTATCTCGTATTTTGTTCACTTCTACCTTACCACCTTAAAATCTTGCATCATATCTTCTATTTCTTTAATGACCTCCCTTCCACATAGGTATACTTCACGTCCATAACTTGAACTTCTATTATAATACTTGCACCTATGGTTCCTATACAATTCGGTGGGGGATTCATACTGACTTTTTATGAGGCTAGTACTTCTTCTAACTTTCTTTATCGTAGGCCGTTATAGAATATGGATGTTGTACTATCTCTCTTGTACCTTTGATATTAAGACTAATTCTACATTATTCTCAATCACGATTATTATAGTTTTCTGGGTCCAATAATCAGACTCCTGATTTACTTCGTTGATGTAACTCTTTAGTTTCCTCATCCTTGTGATCAGCCTTTATGTAGTCTTAAGCCATCTCCTTATTTGTGGCTCATGGTATTACTTCAGCCTTTCATGGGCGCTATGGAATATTCAGGACATAATCTCCTAACAATTCAATCCTTCTTCTAGGACTGCATGATTGCCAACATATATGCTGCATGGATTATACTTCGAACTCTTAAGTGTGTTCATAACGTAACTAACTCGGGATCATTGATCGAATAATTCCTTTCGTTCTTCTTAGCTTTCTTTAGCATAAGCTATCACTGTTCCTGGTCTTTCTGCCCCCTTGTTGCATACATACTTAGCTTATCTTAGTTCCTACGCATGCCGGGGTTCTCTTTCAACTCATATCATCTCGAATATTACATTTAATTTTACTCCCCGTTCATTAGCCACAGTAGGTGCTACTTTCCTTTGGAGTTCTTACAATGTTGTTGTGAGACTATTGTTATATGACCATTTTCTCCTTAGGTTACTGAGCTTAGTTTGAAGCCTTCTTCCTTACTTTCTCAGCTATCTTTCATTGTAGTATTAAGGGAGGACCCTCTGACTCTTGTAAAGCTATGAGCTTATTAGATCGTATACTCGACAAAATTTTTGATGTCCTTCCTCACCTATAATTATCCGTGGTTACTTACCTCCATGCCCTTGTGCTTACAGGGTTGCTTCTGAACTTGATATTTTGACTGTCTTCCCAGTGACACTCTTTTATCCCCGTAACACTCATACCGTATCTTTAACTACCCCGACTCTTGTTTGAATATATATCTTTGAGTATTATAATGATATTCTTCGAGGCTGAATTCTCCATGTTGGGTTCTACTATGTTTATCTTACACGATCTGATGACTCGTCTGTAACCTCTTGTTTAGCCATAACTGGGATCTTCCTGACCAATTACTAACTACTCAATGGCCCATTCTCATATCAATATTCCTTGTAATCTTTCTTAGGTTATTTCCTTCGTCTTAACTTATGTCTTGCATTAGCTCCTTATTTATTAATAACAGCTCAGGCAGGAACCTTTTCTTCCTCTCCTTGACGTCGTGCTTGCACAATATTCTTGAATCGTAGCGTATCTGTAAGATTTGGATAAGTGACATCTCATTCATCTTTCATTTACTGCATTCTTCCTTCACCATTCCATAGTCACTAGAACCACTTAATTCTGACTTAATGCCACATTATTCCATATTCCCCCCTTTAGGGGTGTACTAAGACTTGAAGCTATGACGAACAACCTATAGATATTTTTCCTCTTCATCTTTGGCGTCCTTTCTCATCACCAATGACCCTTACTTGCCTTACGATAATCCTTCTGTGTCAAGGATAACAAAATTCCCTATTCGCGAGGGTGACACTTAATGTAACTGGTACCCATAGTCCCTTAAGCTTAACTTTGCTTACATTACTTGCTTTAGGGAAGCATCTTCCAGAATGACCATTCTCTGATTTTCTCCTGAATCTTCTTCTGTTGTCCATTCTACTACCTCTGGAATGAAATCTGAAATTCTCATGAGGCCGACTATTATCAAATCACTCAGTCCCTAATTTATGTTTAGTTTATCTTGTTCACCAATCCATCTTGGTTTCTATTATTCAGGGGTTTTAAGTTTTCCTTCAGGTAGTCGCACTGGAGTCACGAACTTGTTTCTTGAAATGAGGATATGACTTTATGGACTATACTCTTTTGTTGTCTCAAAGCATATCACCTCTTGTCTTTTCCTTTACTTGACTATAGATTCTGTAATAATATCATCTTTTTGATCTACCATTGTCATCCACGTATCATATCATACTCATAATGCATCATTAACTATTTTCTTATTTCCTGCTAACATTTATGCTTACCACTTTATTCTGAAAACTCGAACAAGACATTGCTCAACGTCCTTGCTCTACTAGGGACGAGAGTCACACTAAGGTAATATTTATCCTTTCTAGGCATTTCAGTGCCTATCTTCGAAATATTTTTTTTTATCATGCTAGTATTCACATCTAATTGTAATATCCTAGATTCCATCACCTGGGTGTCTTACAAGGAGATTTATTAGCACATCTGTAATATCCTTTGGAAATGTCAACTAATACAAACAATCAATTCACCATTTTTGGGTTACTCTAACCCCAACCGGATTTTGAGGTTCCGTCCTTTTCTTAAATTACACCTGTTAACCCCCATAGGGCATTACTGAGATAGGTGCGGCCAATTGTACATACCTCTGTTATTAATGAAGGTAACTCAAAAAGCTTATTTTTCTCTACATGTATTGTAGGTAATGTTCATCTCTACTAATTAGGTACCTCGTACCCTTCTTTACCTTGCTTCTTCTATTTGTTGAAGCTTGTACCTACCTTCTGATTCTCTTATTCCTCACCGTAACAGTGGATAGACATTCTTGCCTTAGGGATCCTTATCAAGAAGCTTGCACATCTTTCAGTACACCCATGATCTGCTAAAAACCTCACATTTACTTATCGTAGGCATCATACAAAAATTCAATTCCTCTGACTCAGCTTTTCCTCAACTATCTCTCTTTCCAACCTTCTTTCCGGATATAAGTATCATCTTATTACGAATAGAATAGAATTTATAAATTTGAATTCTTATAAGTGAGCTCTACCACACGATCTAGAGTAAGAAGAAAGAGTGACAATCCTAGATGCCCTGTAACCTCCTGCTTATAAGTGTGGTGTACGACACACTCATAAACGAGACTCTACTAGACACGTCTTGTAGACTCCCTAGGACAGACCTGCTCTGATACCACTTTTGTCACGACCCAAAACGATGGGCCGCAATGGGCACCCGGTACCTTACACAACCGAACACCAACGTAACGTATCTTTCTTATTACATCATCATATACACGTGACATACGGGCCTAATAGGCCAACATAATCATTTATAAACTCAAAACATAGGCCAACAAGGACGTAAAATCTTTCACGTACACAACATATGTCTACAAGCCTCAAGAGTACATAAATGTCGTAAAGGTCGGGACAGAGTCCCACCATACAAAACAATACACGTCTAAATCATACTAACCAAACAAGCGACTCCGAAGCAAATGAAGCGCACCAACATCTTCCGCTGAGCTGATAGCCTACTTGGATGGCTCTCGACCTGTCTATCAGGACCTGCGGGCATGAAACGCAGAGACCCCAAGCAAAAGGAACGTCAGTATGAATAATTTACCGAGTATGTAAGGCACATAAATAAGTACATAAGAAACATGGAAGAAATATAGAGTACATGACTCAACCTGTAAGACTGTAAATCATAAATTAATTTTAGCGTCATACATATGCGTATGAATGTCATGTCGTGCATAGATACATGTTTCATAGAATAATCATCCTCTGAGGGCATCCCATCATATCATATCATCTGTAACCTTTCCCATATCCCATATACATATATATACATATATATACGCGTATATAACGCCGTTTGAATATACATACATATATACGCGTATATAACGCCGTTTGAATCATATTTCAGCCACTATGGGCAACGTCATCATCATATACCAGCTGATCAGGTGGTGGTGCGTATATAACGCTGTAACCTTTTCCTATATCTCATATACATATATTTACATAAATACGCGTATATAACGCCGTCTGCGTCATGGGTCAATGCACATGAATGCAATGCATGAAAAGTACGTTAATAAAATCTTTCGGAGCTTCATAAGACCATTTTGCCGAGTAATATCATAAAGTAAACTCTTTTCAACTTTCATATTTTTCTGAGACCCATGAACAGATGATAAAATACTATGACACATGGAAATTCAAGAACATAGATATCTCTAATACTTCTATGAATAGAGTCATTTATGGAATTTGTGCATTTGCACATTTCGTTCGTATCGCATGGATCATGCCAAAAGAAAGAAGGGATATCCTTAACATACCTGAGTCGGTTCTCTGGACAATCCCTTTAACATATGTCTTTTTCCCGAATCAAAGTAGGGAAAAATCCTTACAGTATTCTTGAGAAAAATTTTACCGTACTCCCTTAGATGATGAGACCATAACTCTTATCAATAGAAAGGGATTACTGAACCTATAATTTCTTCTCAATCATATGTGTCTTACTAGTTAAAATTATAAATTGTACTAGATCAACTTTTCGGTGGTTAAATTAGGTACTGGAATCGACATATACAATCCAAGAATGTTGGGGACAAGAAGTGCTTCTCAATATGAGAGTACATGGACGGATAGCTAGCTGTATTGTATGTGGAATGATTTCACAGTATAACTTTGAGAAAACTGAAGGAACACACAACTAACTTGCACTGCATGCCTAAACTTGTAAAGGAACCGAATGGAATGATTCTTGGTTTATGGTTACATTTATCTCTTAACCAAATGAGATAAGGTGCTAAGTCTCTACATATTGACACCTTGCAAATTGAATTAAGAGTCTCTAATGGAATATTGGGGGGCTTCCAAGTTTTGGGGGCTAAGTTATCCAAAATATTTGATTATTCCAAGATTTTAATTAATCTTCCACAAAAAGATAATCATTAATTGCCCACATAATTAAGAATTATCTCTAACTTACTTAAAATACTACTCACTTTTAATACACTTTATATAACATACTATCATGATCATATGGTACCTTGTATGGTACTAGTCCATAAATATCGGGTATCTTCAACAGAACTCGTTTTCTTTAATTTGTATACCCTTTCTCCTTCATGACACTTACTTTTCGCTTGTTATACGTTAACCTCAAAATAATCTCATCCCCAAATCTACGTGGATTAACTGAAAGACAAAACTTAACGTACAAAAGCGTGAGATGTAACAAATACTTTATAATCCCAAAATAAATCTCATTCCCGAACTTACGTCGATTAACTTACGATGAAACTTAAACGTACGAAAATATGGTACGTAACATCTCATTTATGATCTTATATCAATTTACTTATGGCGTACTTCCACGTACGAAAATATGGGGTGTAACAGGTGCCATCATGGCCGGCTTAGGATTTGGGGTTGTGACAAGTTGGTATCAGAGCCTAGGTTACATAGGACTCAACGGTCATGAGCAGGTTTAGTAGAGTCTTGCGGATATGTACGGAGATGTCTGTACTTATCTTCGAGAGGTTGCGGAACCCTTAGTAACAATCTCATTTTTCTTGAATTTTGTTGTGCCATTTTGTTAATTTTGGAAATCTAAACTTCTGTTGTTTCATTCTCTCACAGATGGTGAGGACTCACTCTACCGATCAAGGTGATCAGCCACTAGCCAGACCAGCGAGAGGTCGAGGTCGTGGTAGTGGTAGGGGGCCAGCCCGTGCAGCAGCCAGGGCAGTGACAGTTGATCCCCCTACTGTTCAAGATCAGATTCCCGCTGCAGATACTCCACCGGGATAAGCTCAGGCACCGGCAATCAGGAGACCTTGGCTCAGATCTTAGCTGTGTGTACCACCCTTGATCAGGCAGTTGCCGCTACTTCTCATGCCGGGGGAGGTAGTCAGACTCCAATTTCCTGGACACCTAAGCAGGCTACTCAGGGCCATCAGACACTAGGGGCGGTTCCAGCCCAGCCGATTGCCCCAGTTCGGGACTTCGTGGTTCCAGCTATGCCAGATGATGAGCCGCGTAGGCTGGAGAGGTTTAGTAGACTTTAGCCTCCGACATTCATTGGTGGTGAGGGCGAGGATGCCCAGGGTTTTCTGGATAAGTGTCAGCAGATGTTGCGTACTGCTGGGATTTTGGAGACCAATGGGGTCTCGTTTGCTACTTTTCAGTTTTCTAGTGTTGCTTTCACTTGGTGGGAGTCTTTTGAGAGGTGTAGGCCTGTTGGTTCAGCACCCCTCACCTGGCAGCAGTTCTCCACTATCTTCTTGGAGAAGTATGTATCCCAGTCTCACAGGGAGGAGCAACGCAGGAATTTTGAGCAGCTGCGTCAGGGGAGCTATTAGTGATGCAGTATGATATGCGGTTTTCGGATTTGGCTCGTCATGCCACTGAGTTGGTCCCTACTGATAGGTAGAGGATTAGGAGGTTCGTGGATGGCCTCACTTATCAACTCTGCCTTTTTATGACTCGGAAGAGAGTATCAGGTGCTACCTTCGAGCAGGTTGTTGATATAGTAAAGTTGCTCGTCTACCTTTGGCGTGTGAAGCAGCGGCGGGATCGATAAGTACCATTTTAGTTCCTCCGGGGTTTGTTGGCATTCCGGAGTCCACGTGAAGTTATTCTTTTTCTTCAGTAACGAGAAGATTCAGTGACTCTTATTTGAGAATCTCGAGATGAATCGTCCCAGGGAAGCTATGCACCCCGTTAACCTTTGCACAGCTTTTTATTATGCACTACTGGGATGTCCTCGATACATTTGATTTTATCGGGGTTGATTTTGATTCCTCGATTAGATACCATGAACCTGAGAAACTTGCCTGAGCCGACCCCAAATGCAAATTTTTCTGGGTTGAGCTTCATGTTGTATCTTTTCAGTATATCAAAAGTTTCTTGACAAATGCTTCAAATGGTCCTCTACTAGCAGGGATAACTAACATGTCATCAATATAAACCTCTATTGATTTTCCTATTTGTCTTCGAACATCCGGTTTACTATGCGTTGATAAGTTGCACCAACATTTCTTAGTCTGAGTGGCATTACATTATAGCAGTAGGTGTCGTACTTAGTTATAAATGAATTCTTTTCTTGGTCTTCCGGGTTCATCTATATTTGGTTATACCCGGAGTAGGGAGAAAACTAAGGATATCGTGGCCGGTGTGGCATCGATCATGCGATCGATATTAGGAAAAGGAAAAGATTCCTTGGGGCATGCCTTATCTAGATCTTTGTAATCTTCGCACATTCTAAGTTTATTCCCCTTATTGGGGACTACTACTACATTTGCTAACCATTCGGGATATTTGAATTCCCGAATTGATCATATTTTAAGAAGTTTGGTTACCTCGTCTTTGGTGAAAGCATGTTTGAACTCGGTCTGGGTCTTCTTTTTTTCTTCACCAGATGGAACTTCGGATCCAGGCTTAGTTTATGAGTGGTGATTTCTAGTTGAATCCCTGTCATATCGAGATAGGACCAATCAAAGCATTTTGTGTTAGTTTTAAGGAATTGAATATGTTTTCCGTTGAGCTCGGGGGCTAGCCCCGTGCCCAGGCATACCTTTCGTTCGAGCTGATGTTCGGTCAACGTGATTTGCTCCAGCTCTTCAACCTTCGACTTCGTGGCGTCGGAATCATCGGGGACTATGAAATATCGAGGGACCCCATAGTTATCATCCTCGTCAATCCCCTTACTTCTTCGATTGAGTCGAGGCCGGTGTCTATGGTTTCTATTTAGCATCCTATTTTTCCTTTGAATCTGACCCTTTTATTGACGAAATTGCCTATATTGGTATCACTTCGTCGACTGCAAACATTTACTTGGAGGCGGGTTGTTCCTTGTAGACCGTT
>ML370401.1:0-20700 GCA_005239525.1 Nicotiana knightiana | reverse complement strand
GATTTTTGATTTAAAAGTGATGAAAAACATTGGGTAATTGAAAGAGTAGAGTTTAGAATTGTTACTAACACTTGCGGGATGAACTTTGGTGAAGAAAATCGTCTCTAGGGCTTGGTAGTTCGAAAATAAGTGAAAAGTAGGTTCTGCCCGATTTTTAAAAGCTAATTTATATAGCTGGGCAGGTCTTCTACGCGATCGCGTGGGCCTGCCCGCGTTCACATAGCTTTAGGAACTGGGCTATCGTGATTGTGGCTCAGTGTTGGCGTTCTCATAGTGTTAACAGACTTCCTCCCCCAGGCCCAGTTAATTCATCGCGTTCGCGTGGCCCAAGACGCGTTCGCGAAGCTTTAACCTACCAGTCTTCGCATTCGCGTGAGGGGTTACGCGTTCGCATAACACAAAAAGGTGACCCCCAGCAATTTACTTTATGCGATCACGGATGTAGTTATGTGATTGCACTGAGTAAATTGCATGTGCACCAGTAGCAAGAAAACCAGCAAACTTTCTAAGTGTAAAAACACCCCGTGGCCTATCCGAAACTCACCCGAGCCCTCGAGTCTCCAAAACAAACATGCACACAAGTGTAAAAATATCATACGGACTTGCTCGTGCGATCAAATCATAAAAATAACATGTAAAACTATGAATTAAACCTCAAAACTCATCATTTTTCTCAAGAACACTTAAAGTTTACTATTTCTCAACTGGACGTATGAATCACGTCAAATAAATTCAGTTTCTCACCAAATTTCATAGATAGCGTTTAAATACTATAACGAATATGTACCGGGCTCCGGAGGCCCGATACATATGGTTTCAAACATTAATTCTTTTCTTTATTTCATTAATAATTCAGCAAAATAATTTCTTTCAAAAATTGATTTCTAAGGTTTGGGACCTCGGAATTCAATTCCGGGCATACGCCCAAGTCCTATATTTTCCTGCGGACCTCCTGAGATTGTTGGAACACAGATCTGGGTCCGTTTACTCAAAATGTTAACGCACGTCAACTAAAACCAAACTTTAAATTCTAAAAATTAGTATTTCTTATATTTTCACATAAAAGGTTTTCGGTTCACGCCCAGACTGTGCACGCAAATCGAGATAGTTTAAATTAATCTTTTTATGGCTAATAAGCCTAGAAAAGAGTCTTAATTTATAAGATGACCGTTTGAGTCATCACACTATCCAATTGTCATTGTGGTCTCTGATGATTCCACCAGTGCCACTGGTTTGATTGGTTTTATCATAAGTGCCATCAATGTTTAACTTGTAGTAGTTTTTAGGTGGTTACCATATTATTGGTGTGTGAATCCTAGGGTTTGATTTCATAGTGATGTGTGCAATTGAAATGAATTCAGTAACTTGAGTCATAATTTTGTTCTTGCATGTGCGATAGAAGCTGTGAGCTTGAAGAGGTTAGAGTTCCTATTAATCCAAGTGTTCCACAAAATGAAAGGTATTAGAGTGGAGTTTGGAGTTTTTAGGGAGGCATTTGTTGTGTTGATGGTAGTTTCTTTGAGACACATAACTTTTATCAAGTTTAAAAAGTTGTGTACTTGTGGTTTTTGTAGATTGAACAACGCCCATAAGTGGTATGAATTTTTACACGAGAAGAAAATGTGGAATATATCTTCTACTATGGTTGCACAGAATTTGCAAAATTTGTAGTATATTTTTTCTGAACAGGAAGTCTTTAGTAGGTAACTTGTGGTGCACAAGTAACCACATAAAATATTTTAGCTTGTTAAAATACTTAAGCTGCTAGATCCAAGAGTTATTGGTAGTGTTGGGTTGGTTTATTAGGTTGTTGATTTGTAGTTATAGTAGATAAGCTGACTTTGTGGTAAAGTTGCCAAGGGGTGTTTGGTTCCAAAAGGGTTGATTAGTTTTTGGTGAGAATGGGATATAGATGTTGTTGATTGGTATACAATATCAGGGTGTAGGTTTAATGATAATCTATCAAAACACCATGAATGATTTGTAAGGATTGAAGACACTGTTTGTTGTTCCTTCATATATTATAGAGACCCCTGTATTGAATAACGTAAACAGTTATTATTAGGAGTCCAGTTGTCACACCAGAGATTTATTTTTTTCCCATATCCTATGCTCCAGGAAAGCCCTGAACGGAAAAGAGGATTTGCTTTGGTCACGATTTTCCATATATATGAATCAGCAGGTCCGCGAGTGTGTCTGCTCGTCGATGTTGGACATATTTTTCTTGTAGAGTTTTTACCCACAGTGATTGGTTATTCTTATGGAATCGCCATAGTAATCCTGCTAGCATTGCATAATTCTTCTCACTAGTTTTGTAAAGCCCCAGTCCTCCAAACACTTTTGGAGTGCTTATAGTTTCCAAGTTGATAAGGTGGACTTTCATTTTTTTCGGAGTTGAACCCCATAGAAAATTTCTTTGGATACAGTCTATGTTATTCCTAGTAGAGGTTGGTAGCATGTTGTTTTTACGGAACAATTTGGTATGGTGGCTAGTACTGAATGGATGAGGGTGGCTCTACCTGCCATGTTGAGAGTTTTTGCTTTCCAGCACGAGAGCTTGTTGTTCATTTTGTCAATTATGTATTAATAGTCTTTGTTTTTTGTGGAGTTGTTTGTTAGGTGGAAACCCAGGTATTTACCAAAGTTGGTAGCCTTGCAGATGTTTAGAGCATCGGTAACGCAATCTTGAGTGTTTAGTGGTGCATTTTTGGAGATCTCTTTTTATTTAGAGAAACTAATATTTTGCCCTGATCGGTGGTGGAGAGAGTTGAATATATTAATAATAGTGATGGCATTGTGTAGATCAGCACGCACAAATAGTATCAGGTCGTCAGCAAAAAGCAGGTGTGAGACTGATGGCCCCTATCTACTAATCTTGACTGTGTCCAGTCGCCATTAGCCGTGGCTTGATCAATTTGGTGGGATAGTGATTGCATACAAATGATGAATATGTATGGGGATAGTGAGTCTCCTTGATGAATGCCTCGAGATGGTTCAATGAGGGTAGTAGGTTTTTCATTTATCATCATTGAGACGGAGGAAGTGGAGATGCAATTCATAATAAGCTTGATTAGTGTATAGGGGAATCCTAGGTAGTAAAGTGATTTGTGTATGAAGGACCATTCATGTCTATCAAACGCTTTTTCTAAGTCTAGTTTAAGCATCATGTTTCCCATCCGTTCTGACATGAGATTAAAGGAATGGATTTCTTCTTGCATTATGATTGAATTATCAACAACCCTTAAACCTGGGAGGAAACTGCATTGATTTGAGGAACGGGTGAATCCTGTTTACAATAATTTTGGCACTCGTTTTATAGGATGTATTGCACAGGCTAATTGGTCTATATTGGGATATGTGTTCAGGATTTTTAACTTTTGGAATGAGTGTGATAAAGGTGGTATTTTATCTCTGTAGGGATTGTACGCGATTTAAAAGCATCTTTGCAAATTTGGATTACGACGCATTTGGTTGAATTCCAGTGCTTTTGAAAGAAGATAGGATGGAGTTCATCTGGCCCCGGCGCCTTGAGTAGTTTGAAGGACTTTATTGCTCTATGGATTTCATCCTCTTAAATGGGTTTTAATAACATGCTTCTATCCTTCTCGGATAGAGCGTAATCAAATCGTTTGTGAGAAGTATTTTTGCTGGACATAAGCTCAGATGAATAGATTGTGTTGTAGTGATTAGGATGATAGAATTAATTTCCTTGTGATCATAAGTCTGATTACTTACTGAGTCATTTAATCCCAGTATCTTGTTGCGTCTTCTTCTTTGAATAATATAAGTGTGGAAAAATTTTGTATTTGCATCCCCCTCATTAAGCCATTGCACTCTAGATTTTAACTTCCAGAAATCTTCTTATTGTTTTAGTACTAAATTATATTGGTCACGAAGGTTATTTTTTAGGTCTTGGTGGTACGGAAACTTATTAGGAATGTTAATATTTTGAAGTCCTGCTAGTCTTGCTAGTAGGACCTTTTTTGTGTGGAAAATATTCCCAAAAGTAGTCCTATTCTAAACTTTGATGTGGGCATTGAAGTTTTTTATGGTATTAAGGTATAAGGAGGATTGGTTCCAGTGGTGATTAACAATGTTGTTAAAGTCCGGGTGGTTGAACCATATAATTTCCAGCCTAAATAAATTGTTAGGCTTAGGACTTTTTTATAGTGATAATATGAGCAGACACTGGTCTGAGTGTGTGCGTGGGAGGTGTGTGATATTGGAGTGAGGGTGAGCGGTAAGCCATGAAGGGTTTGCATAGAAGCGATCTAGTCTTCCCAAAATTAGGCTATTTCTAGTATTTCTAAGGCTTGACCAGGTAAATCTAGAACCCTTAAACCCCATATCGACCATGTTAATATTTTGGAGGCATGTTAGTAAGGCATTTGAAGATTATTATTTATAGGATTTCCCCCAAATTTTTCTGCCGTCGAAGTAATTTCGTTAAGATCCCCACACAATACCCATGGCAGCGTACGAGTTATATAAATCTGTTCCAAGTTATCCCACAAATTTCCTTTATTATTAAACCTAGTACTTGCATAAATCAGAGATAGTATCAAAGGTGGGCTAGTGGGGCCTAATTAGACATTTGCATGGATTTCCTGGTTGGTGATTGCAATAGGGTCTACATATGTCATGATCTTTCCACAACATAATCATCTCTCTGAATAGCCTACTACATCAAATGTGTACCATGTTTGTAAACCCTAACTCCAGAATTAGTGATTCGTGCACTGCTTCTTTCATTTTAGTCTCAATGAGACACACCATGTTGGAGTTGTGCTAAGAAAAGACTGCTCTAGAGTTCTTTCTGCAGTCGACTGCATTTGCTCCCCTATAGTTCCATAATAGTATCTTCATTAATGGAGTGTCTTGTGCTGGCCTTTCTTGATGAGTCCTCGTGGGATTCAGAGCAAGTGATAATTGTTGGCAGTTGTTGGGTTCGTGTAGGGGTGGGTGCTCCTTCAGTGTCGGAACCATCACAATGAAGTAAGAGAAGGGGTCTACTGGGTAGATCCTCATGTTGATGTCCATCTTCATGACCACTGGGGAACACTTATAAGAAATTTTCTTTTGGAGTTTTGGTGCAGGGTGAGTTTCATAGGTTCCATTAATCGTTATATTCTGGACAAGTTGATCTAGGATGCTTGCCTAAAATGGTCCTATGCCTACTGTCTCTGGTGGTGATGGTGGAGTTTCCAGGCATTGTAGCTCTTCCAGTAGGAATTGCGGCAAGAGCAGTACAACTTTTTCTTCTTCCTCCTGTGGTTCTGGTGAAGCGTGCTGGGGATTCATAGTTGGTGATAAGCTCCATGAGTTGGGTGGTGGGGGTTGTACTCCATTGTTGATGCTAATCCACTGCTTGTTTAGTGGTTGTTGCTGCCTGCATGTCCATGATATGGTTCTTGAGTTCCAGTGCCATGATTTCTCAGACTTGCAATAGTTGGTGCGCATGCTGCATCCTCATGTTAGAGTGGAGTCCTTGGGAGACATAGTGTGATAGGGTGGCCGTGTTCTCCATCTGTAGAGTGACTTGTTTCACCATGAAGTCAAAGTTCCACTGCTTAGGAGTGGTTGTGGTGATGCTTCCTCCTGTTGTTGTTGTTGTGGTGGTGTTTGGGTTGTTTGATGGTAGTACTTTTGGTGGTGTATTTGGAGATTGTTTTTGTAGGTTAGGGAAAACTGGTAGGGGTTGTAGTATCCGTTCATGGTGTAGTTGTAACCCATCAGAGGGAATGGCATTTAGATGTAGAAAGTTGAGTGACTGAGTATATTTGTGTGTCTGTTGTAGGGGAAGATGGTGAGTTGGAAAGGGTGGTTATTGGTAGTGCACATCGTTGCCCAGAGTTCTCCTACTTGGTTCTCCGTAGCTCCAGCGTGCATTATTTTGCAGAGGTGATCGAGGCATTTCCCAGTTGTTGTATGTGACATTGTTTCGCTTTTGGTAATGGTGTGGAGTGAATTGAAGTGCTAGTTGGGTTAATAAATTGGGTGTGAGGAGAAGTGGTGTAGGTAGGTAATGGTAGGGGTTCATCTTGTCGATGAGGTGAGCGGCCTGAAAAGGAGACGTTCAAGGGAGGCTTTGGGTTGCAGGTAACAACTTTGCATTTAATGCACTGGAGGAGGCGATCATTCCTACTCTAGAAGGGGGTGTATATTAGGTAAATTCAAAGGTTTTATGGAGTGTTTGTATATATCCCAATTGGATATATTTAAATGACTATCTTCAGTAATGTGGTGTGGGCCTGACAACCCTTTTTGGGCCATAATATTTGTGGAAACAATTGATTCAGTGGGACCAAAATTTGGGACATTTATTTCAAGTGTTATTAATAAACAAAGGGATATTTGGGATATATTTTGTGGAAAGGTTGTTATTGGTGAAAAATTTATTTTTGGATTTTAGGGGCGTAGTGACTGAATGCTTGTCGGCCCGCTCTAAAGAAGTCATGATTTATATATGTTTCAGGTCGGTGAGAGGGAGTGCGGAATAAGGATTGATTTCACTATATCCATCGTAGCCCACCCTATCTACCTATTGTAGGAGGTCAATTGTTTCTCCCTCTCTCAAGACTGCAATCCCTATCGAGTCGGGGAGGAATGAGTAATGGGTCGAGGAATCGGGTTTGTTAATTGTTTCTAGTCTGCCAGGAAACCGAGTGCTCCATGAACAATGAGCGCCTTCCTGCTCCGCTCGCAGCGCTTCCTGCTNGTACACTATAAGAGAGTTAGAGTACTGCAGTGGACACAATTCAAAAATAACCTTAAGGAAAGGGCTTATATAAAATAAAGAGAAATTCAAAACAAGTTACATGCTCGTGACCCACAACAACTAATAGGGCCAACATTTTAGAACTACTATTTTTCTTTTTGCAACTACATACTTTCCTGGAATAAGAAAGCCTGAAGGTGACTTAACTACTTTTTGTTCATTTTTTCTAGTCTGCCAGGCGACCGAGTGCTCCATGAACAATGAGCGCTTCCTGCTCCGCCCGCAGCGCTTGCTGCCTCTCCTCCAAACCCTCTATGCGCTCTCTGGTAGCGCGAATGCGCGCTTCTTTCCTTGCAGGATCCATTGTTCTAACACTTCTCAAAAGGAAGTTTAGCACTCTACGGTGCTCTTGAATTTCATTTTGCAGTTGCCCCATTTATATGATGGGTGTAGGTGGGGAGGGAGGGGGTTATTGTCATAGGAGTCATGTAGGTCATCCATTTCTGTAGCTGATAGAATAGAGAAGGGATTATGCATTGGAGATGTATGTAACTTTTTATTTGTGTCCTTCCCATTGTGCGTTGACATGGACCCATTTTATACAGGTGTATAATGACGCTCCTTTTGTGGTTGAGTAGTCTCCGCTTTGTGGTTGGGAATATGGTTACGTGGCCCTTTTTTAGCGTCAGGAATCATTGGTTAGTTGTGTGTACTATGTGAATATTTGGAGTTCTTGGTACTGTATATTTTCCAGTGCTGCTGAGTAAGTCTTCGTCACCGATGACCATTTTTTTATTTTTTCCTCTTTGATTATAGTGTGGTTTTGACTCCTTTCTTCCTTGGTTATTTTTCCTCATCAGTTTCCTTATTTTGAGTGCCCAATCCCGTGTTTGTAAAAACTTCGGGTATTGGTAATGGTATTTTGGTTTGGCTTTGAGTGTTTACCTTTTCTTTGCATTTCCTTTTTGGATATACAACTGTTTTCCAAGACCTTTCAGACGGTGATTGGCTTGTACTTTCTTCATTTCTTGTGCTTGCATGTGGTTTCGTCTTTATTGTACATTGGTTGTGTTTATGCTCTAAGCATCCACATAGGGTGCATAGCGGGTTGGAGTCCTCATAATGTATTTGCTGGAGGAGGGTTCCCAACAACACTGATGTTGGTAGAGTTTTTCCTATTGAGGCTAGGATGCATAGTCTTGCATATCATCCTCTAGTTGCTTGTGTTGTGCAGTTGTCGATTTTTAGTAATGTTCATAACATTTGACTAATTCTTTGTAGAATCGTTAAGTCATATAATTCAGCTGGTAAGTCTTGTAAGTGTATCCATATTGTGGTTGTGAGTGCCTTTGCATCATATGGATTGAACTTTGGTTCCCATTGTCGGACTGATAGATATTGTGACCCAGTGAACCATGGATCCTATTGTAGAGCTTGTTGTAGATTTTTTGGGAGTTGATCTTTATGAGGTAGAAATCACTACCCATATCTATTAGATTTAGGGCATCCGCTGATCTCCATAGCCTGTGTATTTTTTCTCTTAGTTGGATATTCCTTATCGTTTTCCTAGAAGCTTTATGATGATAACTTGCTTCCATGGTGATAAAGCCTTTCTTTATCTTGTGCTGAAATGGGTATGAAGTTTGGATGATTTTTTAGATTTGTGTTTTCATCTTCGAGGGATAAACAGTTGAAGGCGTTGTATTCAAAATCTAATGGCACTTTTTTGTTGTTAGTGGAGATCAATTTTTCGTTGAAGTTATCTTTTCCATTTATCCCTTCTTTGGGTTGTTTACACTGCGAAGTAATTGATCTGCCTCTTCATCATTTGTTATTGTGTCCTGCGTGGTTGTGTTTTCCATTTTGTTGTACTTTTTGGTTGATTGTTTCACCTTTCTCTCTCTACTGTCTAGAGAGAAGGCAGAGAAAACTTGATGTTCTTAAAATTTGTGAAAAACTAGTTTCACAATTTGATTGCAACAACAAATTCAGTATATTTTTACAGTATGTAATCTAGTACGTAGACTTACCTTATCTTGTGGGATAGAAAGGATGTTCCCGATAGATTGTCGACCAGTTTCACAATTAGATTGTATATTATAAATTTGATTGGCAAAATATAATTTTAAGGTGTGTATCGGATTTATTGAACTACATAAATGGAAATCGAAAAGAAAATACCGAATTGGACCTAATTTAATTCCCCTTTGGCCATAGAACTTCGCTAGAATATATATATATATATATATATATGGTTGAAACTTGATAATGATATTAAAAATAATTTTTAAAAATTAAAATTGTGTTTAGACATGCATTTTACTCGAAAAGAATTTGAAGTTTTGTGAGTAGAAAACTTCAAAACTTCATAAACTACTCTAGAGCTATTTTTGGGATTTGAAAATTTTATTTTCAAAATCTGCCAAAAAATAGTTAAAATCTATAAACAAACAGATATTTGAAAACAAAATTTGAAAAAAAGAACTCCCAAATTTATAGCCAAATGGGAGCTTCAACTTTTTTTTTTCCAAATAAAATGCATGTCTAAACATAACTTAAATTTTCAAAATTTAATATAATTTCAAAATCTTTTTTTTCAAGTTTCAACCAAATTTATGTCCATAGTGTTTGGATTGGCTTTTAAGCTTAAGCATTTAAGCTCCTTTTAGTGTTTTCAGTGTTTGGAAAAGTTAAAAAAGTGTTTAAAATAAGTTAAAATCTGCTTAAAACAAGCTAACAACAATAGCTGGACAATCCCAACTTATTATTTTTTTGACTTAAAAGTTAATTCTGCTGAAAAATCACTTTTTTAAAGCCAATCCAAACGGGTTCTTAATATTTTTTCATTCCTATACACTATTTGAAACCTTGTTATGAAAAATATTCATGTTTTGGTATTTACCCGACCTAAACACATTTTACTTACAAAATATATACAGTCCACCTTAAAAGGCTTCCAATCCATTATTTGTGCCTTCAATCAAGGGATTTTAGTTACTCTTTTTCTTTTTTCTCTCCTCTCCCATCTTCTCTCCATATTGAACATGTAAAAATTCCTTCTTCAATATATAGGCCAAAGTCAACACACGGACGACAAAAAAATCAAGTTAGCCATCCAAGTAAATAAGCCATCTAACAAACCCGAAAACTTGAAAGACATGAAAAATGTCTCGGACCAAAAACGTTACTACCAACTGAAGTCTAAGCTTATCCTTTAGCATATCGCACTCATAAAATCAACCTACTTTTGCCTCGAGTAAATATCATGGTTAGATTCCTTTTTATAGTATACACACAGAAGCTAATAATAAGTACTAAAAATTAGCAACTGAAGCTTTACCAAGTAGTATTTTTCTACTATTGCTATGTTGTTCTATATACACACAAGCCTGCAACAGTTTAAGCTGTTAACATGTTTCTCAGAAATATACTTACAAAGTAAAACTGAGGTGTATCATACATATATTTCCTAGCCTTAATTTTAAATTCGTTCAAAAAGCTCCTTAGATTTGATGTTTTGTGGAGCTTTATCAGCTTTGGCTTTTCGCCTTTTAGCTTTCTTTTTTGAAATCTTTGAATTATCAATATGGAAAACCTGCAAAAATATTTAGCACAAGTTAACGTAAGCGTATAAATATTTACATGGACTATTGTTTATTTTCGTTAGAACCAAACCAACTCAGATTTATACAGTTACAAGTTGTCGGTAGAAGCTACACTACACAATAAGGGGTACTCCCCCTTTCCAATTTCTACAAAACAATTTTCATACATTATTCTATCAAGTTATTTCATACATTATTTCTGAGGAGACCTCCCTGCAAATGATTCATCTCTCCCAACATACTGGCAAATGTTCTATCATCATATTGACACCGCGCGACGATCACTTGAAAATATCATCACTACTTGAGCACAGCCTTAAGNCTGCCGGCACAAAAGCACTGAAATCTCGAAATCACGCTCTGAAGAGACCTCCCTTCAAACCATTCATCTCTCCTAACAACGGGTAAACATTTTATCATCATATCGAACCATCATCACTACCTGAGCACCGCATTAAAGCTCCCAGAAACATAGCTACTGAGCTGAAATAACATATTACCCTTTCGCAGGGCCATAACAATAACCACGACCATTTACACATGGAAGCATATCGAATTACATTCGCAGCACCATTTCCATTCCTCAAATCCCTGATTCATAGCAAGCACTTCGCGACGCGTAAGATTGAGTAGGAATGAACTTAGGCATAAGCCTCAAAGGAATCAACTCGCACGATGAAGAATCAAGAAGGGAAGTACTCCTAACAACCCTGTAACCTCTCGAAGATAAGTACAAACGTCTCCGTACCGATCCGCAAGACTCTACTAGACTTGATCATGACTCGTGAGACCTACGGGAACCTAGCGCTCTGATACCATGTTGTCACGACCCAAAATCCATAGGTCGTGATGGCGCCGGATACCACTGTCAAGCAAGCCAAATCCTTAAATTAGTTGAAATACATTCATGTTTTAATATTTTCAAAACTGTTACCTTTTCTTGCGTTTCATAATCAAATAAATAAATTTTCGTAAACTAAAATATGACAGCAAATAGTATTCTGTTATTTAAAAACAGTGATCTAAAGATTTCACTTAAACATTTATATCCCAATACATATCCCAGAACCCGGTGTCACAAGTACATGAGCAACTTCTAAGAATTTTACAAATACTATAAAGCTTGTCTGAAATACAATTTGGACAAGGGATTTAAACTAGAAATAATACGGTAGGAGGGAGACTCCTAGATGCGGTACTTGTCCCTCGAAGCGAAGGTAAAGACCAAGACATTGGGGATTCTGAATCTGACCGCACTTTCCTCAGGTCGAACGGCTATCGATCCTGGCCCGGTGAGAAAAGGGTTGAACTCATACTTGCCTTAACCTAATCTTGTGAGTTGCGGAATGCCTCCGGGTGATTGCAGCCCGTCCAAGTCTCCAAATCAACCATTGTGTTATATAGGTACCTGTGCAATAAAATGCACAACAAATGTAGTATGAGTACAAACACAACGTATACTCAGTAAGTCGCCTGCCTAACATCAGAGAGGTAGTGACGAGAGGTCAATTTAGGTCCATCTAAAATATTTAAGAGTGACAATAAGCATGGTTTTATCGTAGACAATTTATAAAACAAGATTTAAACATCCTTCAATTCCGTTCACATTTAACACTTTATATCTTCGTCATATTAACAATTAATCAACATGGTGATTTAATCAAATAATAATAAATCAACGGAAGGAACAACTTCTTCCAAAAGTCTTTTAATAACTTTAAATCTTTGTCATTTCAATCGACAATTTAACATTTCAGGCCAGTAATCAGGCAAATACCATAGCAACTACGCAGCAAATATCATGCGCAAGCAATACTGAGGGTCGAACGACACGGACCAACAATAATAAATTGTGCACTGCCGAGGCGTCGACCGGCTCGAACCATAGATGCATCTATCTGCACCGCTCGCGAATCGATCATGCGATGCGGTTAACATAATACGGCTAGCCTGCTCGTGAATCATACATGCGACTCAGGTGCTCATATGAATACATACACAAATACAGGGTCTTCCTGCTCGCGAATCACTCAAGCGACTCAGGCACCCAAAGTTACACATATCCACATAATAAATTCGTATTTTATCAAGAAAACAGTTTTTCTCAGTAAAGTGGTAAAATCTTTATTAAAAGAAACATGAAATATAGGTTTCGAAATCTTTGTTTTTGATACTCATTTGTCAAGTTTAGTGATACTCCATGATACAACCCAGTCTAGGTACACATATATTCACAGCGGAAACAATTCTCTTTTTAGAAGGTTAACAATATGAGCTCTAGCTTTCATTTAGACATTAAATTACATTTTCAGTCATATTAGCAGTTTAATATTACATGCAGGGTTAATGGTACACACATAAGGCATGCTAGTGGGTCCTAGGCTACCCGGACATGGCATAATAGTAGCTACGCACGGACTCCCGTCACCTCGTGCGTACGTAGCCCCCGAAGATAATAGCATATATTGACTTAATTCACCTAAGGGGATGATTCCGCCTCACAAAGTTAGAAAGGAGACTTACCTCGCTCCGAAATTCAAACGCCGGCTTTCAAGCCCTTCCGATGACTCTAACGGACGCACAACGCTCCGAAAATACCACATAACGGCAAAGCAATGACCATTCATCCTAATACTCACAACAAATTCAGATTATATATTTTCTCAACCCCGCTTGGAGAAATGACCAAAATGCCCTCGGGCCCACGTGCCCGGAATCCGAAAATTCACGAAGATACATTCTACCCATAGCCTTACTAACTCAAATATATAATTTACTCAAATATTTATGCTCAATTTGTGGCTAAAATCTAAATTTTACATTTTCAAGGTTTTTCTTCAAAAACCCCAATTTCCCATATCAAACTTATGTAATGATCTTGTATTCAACTTGGAAATGAGAAGGAATCACTTACCTCATGATGCTTGGCGAAATCTCTCTTGAAAAACTTTCCAAAAATCGCCTAAACCATGAAGAAATGAAGGCAATGAACCCAAAACTCTCGTTTTAAAACATTCTGCCCAGGTCGATTTCCACACCTGCGGTCCTTCCTCTGCACCTGAGATCCCGCAGGTGCGACCAAATCTCCCGCACCTGCGATTTTTCTCAACTTTATCCCAAATCGCACTTGCGCCCCACTGTCCGCACTTGCGGCTTCGCAGGTGCGGAATCTCCATCGCACCTGCGGTCCCCAGCCAAGCCAAGCCCACACTCGCACCTGCGGTCAAAGCCTCACAGGTGCGGTTGCACCAGATGACAGCAGCTTCAGCCCTTTTTCCAACTTCAACTTTGATTCGTTAACCACCCGAAATCCACCCGAGGCCCCCGGGACCCCGTCCAATCACACCAACCTGTCCTTAAACATGACACAGACTTGCTCGAGCCCTCAAATCACATCAAACAACGTCGAAATCACGAATCGCACTCAAATCCAATTCTTTAAGAACTTAGAATTTCAAACTTCTACATCTGATGCCGAAACCTATCAAATCACGTCCAATTGATCTCAAATTTTGCACACAAGTCATATTCAACATTATGGACCTGCTCCAACTTCCGGAATCGCATTTCGACCTCGATATCAAAGCTTCCACTTCTGGTCGGATTTCCCAAAAACCTTCAAATTTCTATCTTTAGCCAAATGACTCCAAAATGACCTACGGACATCCAAATTCACTTACGATCGCTTTCCCAATTCCAGAATCACCATACGAAGCTATTCCTAGACTCAGAATCCCAAACGGACATAAACCTCACTGATATGCACTTCAAGCCCAAATTCATGAAATCCTTCTAAAATGCTAACTTCCACAATATACGCCGAAACGCTCCCGGGTTATCCAAAACCCGATTTGGACATACACCCAAGTCCGAAATCATCATACGAACCTGCTGGAACCTTCAAATCTTGATTCAGAGATCGTTTACTCAAAATTCTTATCTTAGTTGATTTCTCCAACTTAAGGCTTCCGAAATGAGAATTTTCTTTCCAAATCAATTCTAAACTTCCTGGAATTCAATTCCGACCACGCCCACGGGTCATAATACCTGAAACGAAACTGCTCACAACTTCAAACTACTGAACGACGCGCTAGAGCACAAAACGATCGATCGGGTCATTACATTCTCCCCCACTTAAACCGACATTCGTCCTCGAACGTGCTACGAACTGCTCTGGAGTTACCTGAAATCACTGTTTAACATCTCGAGCACCTCCCCGTTCTACCACAACCCAGTCGAGCACAATGGCTTGATCAAATCTGGAGATTTCTTCTTTATCCATATAATAAGCTTAGACTTCATTCAAACACCTGAAATTTCTCTAGCCAGGCCTAGTTTCAATATATATAAGCACTGCATCAACTAGCACACGATATACCAGATCATAACTGCATACCTTTGCTGAATCGGCACCATGCACCGCATAACTCATCGTCTGACCACAACAACGCTACCTGAACCTTATTAGCCAAGGTCCACGAATCTGATGCGCTGGTGCACCTCATAACAATTATACAAACATCCTGCTAGAGTGTTGGCGATACAACCACAACGGAGGGAATGCGTAGAAATTCACACTCAACTGCAAAGTTAACAAATCCTTGAATACCTCATCTTGACAAGAATCATCACTTTCATTATGAACCTGAATGATGGTATTTGTTCTTTAATATACACCTCACATAACCTCATCACACTGATCCCTGATCCGAGAATCTCGTCTCACCCAGTACGAACTGCTCAGACCATAAACCACCCCAACATGATACCGCATCGCCCAATAGGCCATAACTCGAACATGATAATAAGAAGCGACTCAGGACGGAACTACTCAGCTCACGCATCTAATATGAATCCTTACCAGAAAATAGGAAATAAATCACAAGAAAATAAATACTTATTAACCCTTCTCATCATCACACTGTTGTGGCGTGCAACCCGATCCAAATAACATACCCGTGGCGACGTGCCACCCGATCCACACATAAAATTTACATAAGAAGATATATATACGAAGCTGATTTGCTCACTATTACGAATTACTGAATATCGATCACAAGCACGCTAAGTGCATAATACCATCCTGGGGAGACTGATAAAGCCATAGGCTACAAAACTCAAGCACAACTGAGGTGCGATATATATATATATATATATATATATATATATATATATATATATATATATATATATACTCTGGATCTCAAGCGCTGTCCTGCTCACATAACATCCCCGTTACGCGGGACCTCAACACATGAGAAATTATCAAGCGTTTCACAACTCGTATGGCACAATCAAAATAACACATAAATTTGACGAAGACGGAACAACACCCGCTGTTCTAATACCTTTCCATGAAAAGCGCTCTACTGAAAGGAACATGCCTGGCTCACGAGGAGCCCATAATCATATTTAAATCCATCCACAAACATCGAGCCACCTCGCTCGCACCAAACTTAGCTATTAGCTTTTACCTGGGTCCATATTAACCCATTTTTTCTCATAATACACGAGAACAACCATCATCACCGGGTCTAACACCCCATAATCCATAATCAACTGAACCGAACGCCCGCCAGGTGTAAATTCTCAATTAAGCAATATTGCACTTCTTCATACTCAGTCCAAATCTGAAATCCATTAAGTGACTACATGTCACGCTTTATACAATCTTTTCGCGGTCATGCTTCCACGACCTTCCACACATGGCAACAAGTCTTCCCATCCATAACACCGACCACACTAAGGTCGCAAAACACATCAAGAACCCATTACCAGGGTACAAAGCCTCTTTCACCGAATATCAATCTCAGGTGACACTGAAATAACACCAGCTTATACTGAACTTTCAAATCACTCTTCCGAGCTCTTCCGAGCTCATGACTTCCTTGTTAACACCGAACCGCAATCTCGATTCTTACTCTCAGTTACATACTGCTTTCCGCACCTAACATGCCAACATGAGGTAGCGCAAGAATTCCATCATAACTTCTGAACCACCAATAGGGCGAACACTTCATCATATAGAAACCTTTTACTTAACTCAATTATTCCCATTATCACCTAATCATGCAAATCCTTAAGTAGTAGCCTATACCACCATAACCC
This sequence comes from Nicotiana knightiana, assembly GCA_005239525.1. Classification (NCBI taxonomy): domain Eukaryota; kingdom Viridiplantae; phylum Streptophyta; class Magnoliopsida; order Solanales; family Solanaceae; genus Nicotiana; species Nicotiana knightiana. The sequence continues at coordinate 4,269 of ML370401.1, read as the reverse complement.
TTCGGGGATCCGCCTACACATGACAGGCCATAGCACTCAAATGTTCCCACATGAAATCCATTACGACGGCCGACAAGCCCCGCACACACCGGCACAAACCATATGCATAACTTAATCACATCAAAAGAACCAACCACTGCCGCAAACGTGCCATTTCAACCATGGATAATCAATCTATCTTCTCTTAATCATCATTAATTGCCTCAGAAACAATAACAACTTCCTTCAACCCATAGCAAACTCAACCCTCACTCATCCCGAGTGACCTTGATTCACGAGACTATTCTGCCTAAATCCCGCAACCCGTCTCATACCCTTCTGATAATCTTTCTACAATTTGGAGTTTATTCCTCTCACTCCTCCAATACTATCTTGCATGTTGAAACATATCACAGAACATTCTAACCATCCTCCTTTTTCTCAGAGATTACTCTGCAAAAGCTCGATTCTCGATCATACTGCTGCCCGAAACCTTAATTGTTGCATTCTTAACTTTTGAACTCACTAGGACCGCTATTGAGAGTCATCCACTCTGACTGGCCCCGAATATAATCAAATCCAAGGCTCTCCTAGCACAGGAACACATTTTTCAATGAAACACGTGACTGAGTCAATATCATTACAACTCGCCCACGCCTTAAGCATAAATTCTGAATCTTCCAAAGCCTAACCCTAATCCGACAGGGCCAACTTTTGCACATATTCATCAAATCCCACGCACAATTACCAATTACTCTTTTTTCCTTAGCTGAAATAACTTGCCAAAGCGCCGACAATCTGCGACCCTATGCGAAGACAACCCTACATCCCAACTGCAGATGGTGGGACTCCCCCACTTAGGCCGAAGCTACTCCTTACACCACTCTATACCCTACTGAGATCCTTTCTCCTTTGATAACACGATATTGCTCAACCAATCCGTCCAATTCTTCCAAATTCCCTTGCTAGCACTCCCTAAATACTCGAATTTTCTAGCATTATTCACACATTCTATCTCCTACCGACTAGCCACTAGAACCCCTCACAGAAACTGCCAACCCCGCCATTGCTAACCTATCCCCAGAAGACAACTCCCTGTGGAGATCACCCGCAGACACCTCCCAACGACGCTGAAATGCACGCTCTCTGAGACCTCAATACCCCATCCTACGCCTTGCTTCATTTACCAACTTACTAGTCCGTCCGCTCCTCATGGACATCCATTAATGCGCGACAAATATCTTCAAATTCCAAGTTGTGCTGCCGATCCCCCACTTTGCGACTGCTCGACTCACTTCTTACACCTGGCCTCCTAGAAATGGAACCACCGCCTAGCCTCATTCCAGGATCATTCTTTGTAGCTGTCAAACCAACATATCACCACGACTTCAAGCTCTCCGAAGATTATCTTTCTCTAGCTGCCTTCGTTATCAACACTTATCCGGTACTGAACCACCGCACCTCACGATCTCTGCCAACCGTTTTCTTCAATACTTCTTCTCAACACTCTGACCCCACGCAACCGAAGAATCATAGTGTTGGTTGATTTCCCAATGCACACGCAAGTGTACGTGGTCGACAAGTAATATAGGATTTGAAGTCCAGATATCGTACCCACAGGGACTTGTGATTAACTATCCACTAAACTAAACTCAAACAAATATTTAACTAGAATTAATCTAAAATAGTAAATCAAAAGATTAAATAGACAACTAACTTAAAGATGAATTCAAGGTAAATTGATATTCTAGAGTTATGGGTTGTTAAACAATCACGTTGAGTTTTCGACCTAAATCTTCTAATCAGGTTTATTGATTGACGAGGTTAATATTGCTCGTAGCCTTCTCCCGAAGTACAACTCGCCTATTCAAGCTAACCTAATGCCTATATTCCTATGGAATCAGGATTAACAAGAACGCATTAATAATTCCCGTATAATAACCAAGCAAGGCGATTAGGTATATTCCTATCCTAACCGCAAATCCGCTCCCCTGAAGGGTTAAGATCTTGCTCTACCCAATCTTATATGCAATCTAGAATTCCCTCTCCCGAGTTCAACCCTAGATTCGTAGATAGTAGTCAATTGATGATCAAGCAATTGAATAATTAAGCACAAGATTGAATAAACAAACCAATTAAGATAAACAATAAGAATAATTCAAGCTTCAACTACAACGTTCATGTAACACCCAATACTCTAGAACTAATAAACTATAAAACTAAAAGAAGAGAAGAGAAGAAAAACTAAGTGGAATCCTCCGTCAAGAGTCCTCTGTCGAATCCCCCTGTCAAAAGTTTGCCTAAGTCCCTCTCGAAAAAATACCCCCAATGTGATGTTTGTGGGTCTATTTATATGTTTAGAATGAACCCTAAACGTCTCAAAGACTTCTATTCTAACTTGGAAACACTTAAAACCCGTCAAAACTCGATTTCTGGCCGTCCCGGGACCCTGGCGTTTCAGCCCAAACGCCTGGGTAAGGCCAGGCAGCCCCTGGCGTTAGGGCTCTAACGCCTGGCTAACGCCAGGCCCCCCCTGGCGTTAGGGCTCTAACGCCTGGCTAAGGCCAGGCTGGGTCAGGCTGTTTGGCTCTGTCGCCCGGCTATCGTCCGGGCGTCCCCTTTCGCGTATTCTTCGACGTATTTGCATCCGTTTAGCCCCGTTTCCATTTCCAATTCACCTACACATAAAATAAACCCTATTAGGCACATACGACGTGTATTTTATCATTAAAACACATAAAATGCAAGGTATATAATGCTTAAAATCATGAATTCTAGCCACTCATCACATAGCACCGACAAATTTAACACATTCCATTCGATCAATGATAACGACTACACGTCACAGGTGCATATCCCATATCGCTTGAAGACACCAAGTCTTATTATCTTATCAACCCCAACCGGACCATTCATAACCCAAAATGCCATTCCTCTGCCGGCACAAAAGCACTGAAATCTCGAAATCATGCTCTGAGGAGACCTCCCTGCAAACCATTCAACTCTACCAACATATGGGCAAACGTTCTATCATCATATCGACACCACGTGACGATCACTTGCAAACATCATCACTACCTGAGCACAACCTTAAGGCTCCCAGAAACACAGCTACTGAGCTGAAATAACATATTACCCTTTCGCAGGGCCATAACAATAGCCACGACCATTTACACATGGAAGCATCTCGAATTACATTCGCAGCACCATTCCCATTCCTCAAATCCCTGATCCATAGCAAGCGCTTCGCGATGCGTAAGATTGAGTAGGAATGAACTNCAGGTAAAAACAGGTATTGTCACGACCCAAAATCCCTAAGGTTGTGATGGCGCCGAACACCACTGTCAGGCAAGCCAAATCCTTAAATTAGTTGAAATACATTCATGTTTTAACATTTTCGAAATCGTTACCTTTTCTTGAGTTTCATAATCAAATAAATAAATTTTCGTAAATTAAAATACGACAGCAAATAGAATTCTGTTATTTAAAAATAGAGATCTAAAGATTTCACTTAAACATTTATATCCCAATACATATCCCAGAACCCGGTGTCACAAGTACTTGAGCAACTTCTAAGGATTTTACAAATATTACAAAGCTTGTCTGAAATACAATTTGGACAAGGGATTTAAACTAGAAATAATACGGTAGGAGGGAGACTCTATCAGCTGCGGAACGCCTCCGGGTGATTGCAGCCCGTCCAAGTCTCCAAATCAACCACTGTGCTATATAGGTACCTGTGCAACAAAATGCACAACAAGTGTAGTATGAGTACAAAAACAACGTGTACTCAGTAAGTCGTCCGCCTAACCTCAGAGAGGTAGTGACGAGAGGTCAATCTAGACNTTTATAAAACAGGATTTAAACATCCTTCAATTCCGTTCACATTTAACACTTTATATCTTCGTCATATTAACAATTAATCAACATGGTGATTTAATCAAATAATAATAAATCAACGGAAGGAACAACTTCTTCCAAAAGTCTTTTTAATAACTTTAAATCTTTGTCATTTCAATCGACAATTTAACATTTCAGGCCAGTAATCAGGAAAATATCATAGCAACTACGCAGCAAATATCATGAGCAGGCAATGCCGAGGATCGAACGGCGCGGACCAATAATAATAAACTATGCACTGCCGAGGCGTCGACCGGATCGAACTATAGATGCATCTATCTGCACCGCTCGCGAATCGATCATGCGACGCGATTAACATAATACGGTTAGCCTGCTCGCGAATCATACATGCGACTCAGGTGCTCATATGAATACATACACAAATACAGG